>VDFB02065187.1:0-42113 GCA_007258455.2 Sequoia sempervirens | reverse complement strand
GCATGGATATTTTTTTTTTCAATTTTGATAAATATATATTTTTAAATAAATATTAAAATGTGCGTGAATAAAAAAAAAACTATTTTCATCAGATGTCAACTTTCATATTAAATATTTATCTAAAATGGAAAAAAAATTATACCATCTTGAAATAGATTCTTTTATCTAGTGCATCATATTTTTTTCAATTTTTTTTAATAAGTTTTAGTATTTTTCCTTGGCATAGTAATCAACCTAATATTTTGTGTTGATAACCTACTTTTAGTAAAAATAAAAATTAAAAAATAATTAAACTATTAAAATAAATATATTTTTGAAAACTGCACTTATGGATCTATAAAATGGTATTTTTATATTTTTTTAAAAATGTTATTTAAATTAGGAGTTATTGAAACTTCAAGTTTTTCAAATAATTTTATCTTTTTGGTAAATTGGACTCAAAATGGTGCTCCGTATATTTTTAGCCAACAATTTTAGTTGAAAAAGTTGTGGAAGTATCTAACTTAGCTAGAATGAATCTTACTAGATCATATGTTTGACCAAAATTGATTTTTAGTTAGAAATACTTAAATTCAATTGTGTTGATAAGTTGGCTCAAAGTGTGACATATCTTTGTGCTTTTACTCGCTGGGAAGTCTGGCACATAGTTGCACATTTGATTAACAAAATGATTCATTTGATTAATGGAATGGTGCATCATGAGCCAACTTGTGTTGTATCTGAGCCTAATTACGTCACATTTGATTAATAAAAAATACATTTGATCCATAAAATGGTGCATGTTTGATCCATAAATGGTGCAATTGATCCATAAAAGGTGCATTAGATCCATAAAATGATGCATTTGATCCATTAAATGGTTTATTTGATAAATGGAATGATGCTTTTGATTTACTAACATTTTTACAAATATTTTGTTTTACAGAATTAGGCATAACATATTGAATTTTCAAAATTCAAAAGGTGTTGAAAAGTTGGTTTAAAGATCTTTGTTGTGAATCTAATTTTTTTTTAGGATCGTAAAAAAAAATCAGGTACATTCATTCAAAGTCACCATTTCTTTTTCCTTTTTAAATTTCAAATGCTCATAACTTCTTCATACCAAAGTGATTTTCAACGAGTTTTGTTTTAAGATCTATTAAAAAATCATATGGAATCCATTTTTGTAATCTATTTTTGCATTAGACAATAATGTTTGGCTTATTTTTCTCACATTGTCCAGAAATTAAGTCTAAAATTAACTTTTCACATTTGGATTTGGGATCTAAAATAAACTGGTGTCTTTTAATCCCCAAGATCTACTTATGTATGATCCTCTCTTGGGTCTTAGGGAAATCTTAAGGATTATAAATAAGTGAACTTGTTTTCTTTTTTAGGGGGTCTGCCTAGGGATTTCATCACCCTAGGTGACAACCTCAACTCCCATGTTCTGGAGTATAAAGAGTGGGGGGGTGAATCAAAATACACACCTCTTGGAAGTGGAGTCTTGTCAATCTAAGCTAAGAATTTTAGAAATTTAAACCTTAAAGAAGTGAAGGTGGAGAGTGGGTTACCCTTTCCTCCCCTTCTAGTTGTTTAATAATTTTCTCTTTCATTTATGGATTCGACTTCATATACACTTTTGGTATATAAAGGATACCCTTAGTTGAGCATCTAAAACCTAGTTATAAATTTTTGTCCATCTCTTCTTGTGATGCCTTGTGCCTACAAGGATTGATTAATCCACTTGAGTAGGCTTGTTCACATGTGTCTTACATGTTTGAATGTTTAAAAACACCTTTCCCACTTGAAATCAAAAGGGGACACAAACTCCAAATTGAGCCATAGAAAATTTTCTTTTGTATAATATCTTTGTGTTTTTAATCTTTGAACAAATTGTAAGAACTCAAAAATCATAAAAAATCAAAACATTCTAAAACAAAAGAAAAATCAAAGGCAAAACAATCAAATCTATCCCCTTTATCTTATTAGTTTTAAAGTTGTTAATATGCTTGATGCATCTTTATACATTGAAAAGGTCAACAACCAATTTTGGTATCTCTTGCTAAAAGAAAGAGTCCAAAAAAAAAACACATTACTTAAAACCGCTTTTAGGAACCATAACAACACTTTTAACATATCCTACAATGAAAACATTTTACACTCTTTAATTGGACCTTAAAATATTATTTTTGGTAAATGATTGGAAAATAACAAAATCTTTTGAATCTTGTCTAAAATCACAAATCAGTATATCATTATCAATAATAATATCAAAAAATAATTTAAATTTAAATTTATCTTTCCCTCTAAAATAAAATAAATATTTAATTTATTTCCCCAACTATGCTTATAAATTAAATCAATTTATTTATTTAATTCTTTCAACTATTTCTATTCAATTGATTTACTAATTTAAGCTCCCACCCTATCTCAATTTTTCTTATCCATTGATAGAACTTCCAAATTAATCTCCACCATTGATCAAGTATCAAGTGAAATATATAAATAAAATCTTTCAATTTAATATTATCCCCTAGAGCATAATTATTATATCATGAAACCTAGAGCACAAAATTATATCATTAGCTAGCATTATCAAGAAAAAACATTATCATTATCAATATACATCATTATATTTCAATTATCTTTGAAAAAATATCATTATCTTGGCTATCATACAATCATTGTGCTATCATATTTATGTTATTTTGAAAAGCTACCCACATAGCAAGCATTCAAGCTACTATAAAAGAAACAATGAAGCAAATCAAGTTCTTCGCTATATTATTATTGTTTATTATTTCATTTTATGCATAGATCTTGAGCTTTATTGAGTGATTGTTGAGTGTGAATTTAGTACTTTCATTGCATCGTTACTATTTCACATAACTCGCATTTTCATCATCCACATTTTAGCATGTTTGGTAGAACCCATTTTTCCTAATTTTCCTAATATTTTTGTAAGAAATTTTGTTTTGGAAGTTAGAATTTTAGATCTACGCATTTGATAGACATCTTGGCACATTTGAGTAGACTCACAATGCTTTTGAGATAACTTATGATGTGTTTGATTAATGAAATGACCTAAGAAACAAGTTTATGGGAATTCTAGCACATAGTTATAAATTGGATTGATGAAATGATGTATTTGATTAATGGAATGACACATCATGAGCCAACTGTGGCATATCCAAGTCAACTTATGTCATATTTTATCAATAAAATTATCGATTTGATGCATAAAATAGTGCATTTGATCTATAAAATGACACATTTGATCCATCAAAATGGTGCATTTGATCAATGCAATGACACTTTTTATTTATTGGAATTTTTGCAAACATGCTATTTTACAAAATAGGGCACAGTTTTTGTATTTGGATTTTTAAAATTCAAAAGGTCTTGGAAAGTTGGTCCAAAGCTCTTCATTGTGAATCCAGTGGTTTTTTAGATTTGTACCAAAAATTGGGTACATTTATTTAAAGTCACCCTTTTAAAAAATTAAATCAAATGCCCATAACTTCTTGATGCCAAATCATTTTTCAACGATTTTTTAAGATCTATCAAAAAAGTAAGGAATCTATTTTTGTAGTCTATTTTTGCATTAGACAATCATGTTTGGTTTGTTTTTCTCACATCAAGAATTGGGTCTAAAATTATCCTTTCACATTTGAATTTGGGATCTAACTAATATAAACCTTGATATCTTTTAATCCCCAAGATCTATTTACATATGTTCTCCTATTGTGTCTTAGGGAAATCCCAAGGATTAGAAATACTTGATCTTGTTTTCCTTTTTATAGGGGTTTCCTAGGGATTTCATCACACTAGGGGATGACCTCAACTCCCATGTTCCAATGGACTATATAAAGTGGGATACAATCAAAAGAAACCTATTTTTGAAGTAAAATCTTGTCAATCTAGGCTAAGCCTTTAAGAACTTTATACCTTAAAGATGTGAAGGTGTAGAGTGGGTTACCCTTTCCTCTCAAATTTTTAACAATTTTCTCTTTAATCTTTGGATTAGGCTTCATGTACCCTTATGAGGATAAACCTATTTGATCTTGTAAAGCCTAGTTAAAATCTTTGTCCATCTTTTCTAGTGATTCCTTGTTCCTACAAGGATCGATTAACCCACTTGAGAAGGCTTGTTCATGTGTCTTGTGTGTTTGAATGTTTTAAAACACCTTCCCCACTTGAAATAAAAAGGGGACACAAAATCCAAATTGAGAAATAGGAAATTTTATTTTCTATTATGTATTTTTGTGTGTTTAATCTTTGAAAATTTTGTAAAAACTCAAAAATCATTAAAAACAAAACATTCCAAAACAAAACAAAAGTCAAAGGTAGAACAAGAACATCTATTGTCTATATCTTCTTAGATTTAAATTTTTTAATTTTCTTGATCCATATTTATGTGGTGAAAAGGTTAAAAACCAATTTTGGTATCTCTTGCTAAAAGAAAGTGTCTATAACATAAATTTCTTAAAAGCACTTTTGGTAACCATAACAATTCTTTTAGCATATCCTGCAACAATTTTTTTAATGCTATTTCATTGGATATTAAACCATTATCTTTGGTAAATGATTAGAAAAAAAATAAATTTTGAAGCTTGTCTTTATTCACAAATTAGTATATCATTATCAATGATATTATCAAAATATATCAAACTTTGATTTATATCTCTTATCTTTTATCTTTGACTTTCCTCTTTGCTTGAAAACTTGCCTATTTCAAGTAAGGTGTTAAGTTAGCATATATCATTAGTGGGTACACTAGCTCAAGAAATTTGGCTACTCTTGAATTGGAAGACTCCACCTTTTATTTATTTTCTCATATTCATAAGTCTAGCTCAAGTAAACACATCTTTATCTATCATTTTCTTGGACTCACAAGGCTAGTTCAAGTAAACACATCTTTATCTATCATTTTTCTTGGACTCACAAGGCTAGTTAAAGTAACAATATATTTTATTTATAATCTTACTTGCACTCACAAGGCTAGTTAAAGTAAGCATATCTTTATCTATAATCTTTCTCGGACTCATAAGCCAACCCTTGAAGTAAGCATATCTTTTATCATTTTTCTTGGACTCATAAGTCTAGTTCAAGTAAAACTATCTTGATTTTTTTGTTTGGAATCACAAGGCTAGTTCAAGTAAAATTATTATTAAGAAAAATATACATGATCCAGCATAATAGATAAATCAAAAAAATTGAAAAAACTGAACACATTTACCATATATGAATTTTTTGAAATACAAAAAATCCTTACTCATATATTAGTTTCCTAGAAAACCCTATTCAAGAATATGCTTTAACAAGAAAAATTTACATGAAATTAAGCAAATGCTTACCTTTCAATAAACACATCAATGAAGATGGTAGAAGAGTATCACAAAGTTGTAGAGAAAATACTATACCAACATAGATGCATATAGTAACATAAATTCACAAAAATGTCCATGCCCTACAATGAAAATAATAATGTAGACAAACTATTACTATGTTTTAATATTATTATAATAGGTATATTATTGTGCATTAGTATGCTATTAATCTTTATATTTATATTTATTTTTATTTTTTTGCATAATTATGTCATTTTTGATTTAATTTTCTACCTCATCCATCCAAAATAAACCCTAATCCTTAGTTGTCACTTTCAAAAATAAAATGCAAAACCAATGATCATAACCATGAACCCTAAACTTCAAACACTAAACAAATAGAAACAAGGGAACAAATACACACATATAATTATGTATTTCACTACAAACTTAAACCTAAACCATATACTCTAAACAATGTGCACACATAATGATGCATATGTAACTAGATAGAATAAAAAAAATCCTTAATGATAAACCTTATATTCCTTCTTATTAAATAACACAATAATTAGGGTTTATAAGAAACATATAGAGACACAATACACCATGTACACATTTTGATCTTGTTGAGAATATAAAGACACACTCTAGGTTATTTCCACTAGTGAAATAATTTGACATTCGTGTACCTTACTAAAAATGTATTGTCTATCATATAACATTCAAAATTGAACCAAATTAAAGAATAAAGATGATAACACAAGAGGAACTAAATTTTATTCCCTTGATAATCCTCATTCATGCTCAAAGATAAACCATAATTACACAAATGTGAAAGGTTAATTTAAATGTAAATAAAAATATACTGATGAAATTGAAACAAATACACTAGCTTACTCAAACAAATCTCTAAAATTATTCTTTTGAAATCCATTTAATGAGAAATTTATGTGTGGATCTAATTTCTCTTTGATTTTATTATTGATAACCTCTATGATAATTTTCCTTGGCTCAATAGAGCCTAAATTAAAGAAAATCTATCCTTTCTTATAAAGATGATAAAAATGATACATATATCAATATAATATTCAATTATAGAAAAATAGAATGAACGAATAATAGATGGACAAAATAATTGAATGATAGAATATAGAAAGACAGGACAATAGAATGGTAGATGGACATAACAACAAAATGATAGAAAGATAGAATGCTAGAAAGATAAAGAGGAAATAATTGAACAATTGAATGATAAAAATATAAATCAATATGTTGATTTATCTCCAAATTTCACATTTTTATACCTTCTCAACTTTAACCATTATCATAATTCTAAAACTTATTCTACACCTTGAGTAACTACAAAATAAGCCTCACTTTTGTTCAAGGATTTCAACTAAGGGAAGACCATGTTGGTTAATCTTAGCTATGAACATCTATGTAGAGTCTTCAACTAGTTTATCCTCCACTCACCAAGTATTCATCATAAATTTTGTTAAATTAGTTCTTTGTACTATCCCTTCGCCAAAATGTCCTCTATCTCATGTCAATCTACTCTTTCATATTTGACATCTAGTATTATTTTCCCAATTATTCGATAGTTTTTCCATGACAATCATACAAGTTTGAAATATTAAACACAAATGAAATTCCATAAGGGAGATGTCCTAGTTACCGCCCGCCATCCAATTACCACTCACTCCATGCTCACTTAACCCCTCCAAAAAAAAAACTTTTACCCACTAAAAAACTTTATTTTATCAAATAAAAATTTGCAAAAGAACCAATACATGTTCATAACACAATGTGTAACTGAGCAGTGTAGGTAGTCAACTACACATGTGTTTACATTTATAATACAAGTCTAGTTGCACACAAAAAAGCTCATTTACAATTTATAAAAAAATTTATTGTTACAAATACCTCCACTTGCAAAAGGTGTCACCCTCAATACATATTATATTAAAAGCTACATATGCACACTTAATGGTGCTTCACATGACATAATCACAAACTCCTATCAATAATATGGGATGTAAAAATCACATTTTTCAACACTCCCTTTGTCAACTATATGTATTAACTCTATCATGTAGGTACCTGCACAATTAAATATTGGTGTAAGGCTCCCCAAATAAACATCAAATCCAAATATAATGTAGAATTCAATCAATTCACCTTTAAAAATCTACGTAATTGGAAGCTACAAATTCAAATGATTGAACAAATTCAAATTTGAAACACAACAACCAAATTGAATGCATTGAATTGTTAGATTCATATTACTAAATAAGAGGGAAATCAGCCAACAACATTCACAATTGCTAGAGTGAAGAATTATTCTCTGTAAACTACAGAGCATCGACATGCATCCTTTGCACATTCCTCCAATATCCATGATTTTTTAGGTTAGTACATTCTACATTCTACTTATAATTATTTTCATGAATTGTGCGTTTAACAGTTATATTTATGCAATGTCTTTTTATATATAAGTAAATGAGGGTCTTTTTTGGTAATGGGTTATTCCTTACAAACCCCATTTACAAATTCAATAAAATGTGCGCTCATTTACTATTTTTCAGTTATTTCTCAGGGTTTATATTTGTCATTTATTTCATAAAAGGATCCTTTATATTCTGTGTCTTGTTCATTCAGAAATTTGATATAAGCATGTTGAATAATCTGTTAGACTCCTTTATATTCAAAATAAGTGTACACATCAGCTTGCATTTTTATTATATATGTATATATGTGTATATATGAGTGTTTGTGTGTGTGTATATATATATATATACATAAGTGTACACATTCATTTACAAATTAAATAAACTATGTGTTTATTTACTATTTTGGGTTATTTCTCAGGGTTTATATTTGTCATTTATTTCATAAAAAGGCTCCTTTATATTTTGTCTTTTGTTCATTCAGCAAATTGATATAAGCATGTTGAATCATTCATTAGGCTCCTTTATATTCAAAATAAGTGTACACATCAAATTTCATTTTCATTATATATGTATATACGTGTATATATATATATTTGTGTTTGTATATAAATGTATATATGTATGTGGTGCAGGAACACCTGCCAAGGTGCAAGCATATTTTGAAGTCTTGTTTTAAAAATCTATTTCATTTTGTTGTGTAAGGTCTTTAACACCTTTTAGATTGCATTTAAGGACCTTTTGGTTCTTAGGTTAAGAGTTGAATAAGTGGGAA
Organism: Sequoia sempervirens; assembly: GCA_007258455.2. NCBI lineage: Eukaryota > Viridiplantae > Streptophyta > Pinopsida > Cupressales > Cupressaceae > Sequoia > Sequoia sempervirens. The sequence continues at coordinate 33,576 of VDFB02065187.1, read as the reverse complement.
TCCTTTTTGGTGGTTGATTCCTAAGTTTTTGTAAAAATTGAAAAACACACTATGTTTTCCAACAGTTAGCTTTTTGCCGTTCTTAGGCTCAAGGAGAAAACCTAACTGTTTTCTAGGCATTGTAAAAGCTCATTCTTGACCTTTGAAGAGGTTGGAGGCTTTTGATATTGGCATTTTTCATGTGAATAGAAGGAGACAGTGATTTTTTGATTGAAAATACAGTTTTTTTCTATTCTTGCGTCTGAAACAGCAACTAGATGATTTAAGTAAAGCATTTGTTGGCTTGTCTAGCATGTAGAGTAGCCTTTTGAATCAGTCTTGTGGTATTTTAGTTAGAAAATACATTGTTGTTTTCTATTCTTGTACATTCTCTGTTTCTCTTCTTATTGTTGTTTTGTCTGAAACTGGTGAAAATGGGGTCTTAGGCCGCGTTCTTCCTGTGCCTGTAAGCATGGGCTCTTTGGAAATGTGGCCAAGATCCTTATCTGTACATAGTTTAGTGGTAGGGAATATTAGAAGTTCTAAGAGCATGCATAGAGTCTTTTCCTAGGCGAGACTAATGGTGCCCAGCTTGGAAAAGACAGTCTTTACACTGTTCAAATGTGGTAGGGGTGTTGTATGTTTGACAATGCAGAGTGGAAAATGACTGCAGGAGCCTTCACCAAGGTTGGCAAGAAGGCAGAACCTTTGTCTGATCACCTGGAGATTAGAAAGTGCAAACAGTCCAAGGAAAGGTTAAGAAAAACCCTAGTTCTTGCAAGAACAGGGTACACCATATGTACGGACAGAAAAATAGTCCAAGACCTCAAAAATCTGTTAGTGCTCCAAATTTGAGCAAGGGTGGAAGAAGCAAGTTTGGCCTAATAAGGTGAAGGAGAGGAGTGATAAAAATTTTTCTTGTGTGAGGAGGCCTAATAAGGGCTCAATCCTTGTAGCCCTTCCCAAACCCTAGACTAGGGTTTTATGAAAGTGATAGAAGGAAGAAGCTCTGTGTTTGCACAAGAACCATTCCTAGACTATTTTGAAGTCAAGGAAACCCATACACACCCCTGTATGCAAGTTGGGAGACATTAGAAGTTGACTAGTCTTTAAAAGGATTAAGGGCTAGATGGAGTATGTGAGGAAAAGCACCAAGAACTCATTGGTAGCAGCAAATTGAAGTTGATAGCAGGGTTGGAAATGAACCAGGGGTACCTAAACTAGCAGAGGACCTACAGGTTGAATGGTGGATGAAGTGACACCTTAGGAGTTCTCAAGGCAAGGACTCAGAGCATTGAGATTGTGATTTTCTCAATCCAACCCTTTCCCTATCAGTATGTTTGTATATATGTATATTAATATATGTGTGTATATATGTGTATTATGTATGTAAAAACATATGTACAAATATATACATATACATACGTATATGCATACACACACATATATAACTATATATATATTCATACATACATCTGAATGCCATTGTCTTCTTTGGTGTGATTAAGGAATTATTCTCATGAAACCCTTGCTTGGCTTTTTCGGCACATATCTGAAAACCCACTAAGCAATTATTATCATTAGACCATTTCTTACTTTTTTGGGCATATATCTGAAAACCCAAGTCTATATTCGTTTTACCTGTATTTAAATTTCTATCATTTGATTGCCAATACAACACAATAGCATTCGTTTATTGTAAAATGTGTTACTAATTTTCTACTTTCAATTGCACATACAATAGGCCATTGTACATATATTTGTCATTTATTTCATAAAAGGCTCCTTTATATTTTGTGTCTCTTGTTCATTCAACAAATTGATATATATGTGTATCCTTTGGCTGTCCAATAAAACACATAGCATTCATTTAGTGTAAAATGTGTTACTAATTATTGTTAAATGTTTTACCTATGTTGAAATATCAATACTTTGTATCATATATTCTTTACTTCACAACTTATGTTTTCATTGTACTCTTATATTTTCACACAAAGATATATATATATATATATATATATATATATATATATATATATATATATATATATATATATATATATATATATATATATATATATATATATACATATATACATATAAATACATATATGTATATATATATATATTTATAGGTATACATACATATATATGTATATGTATGTATACATATAATTACACAGATATATATATACATATATAAATTTCTATATATATATATTAATATGTATACATACACGTATGTACGTATATATATATGTGTGTGTGCACGTGTGTGTGTGTGTATGTATATATGTATGTATGTATGTATGTATGTATGTATGTATGTATATGCATAGATATATGTATACATGTATTTGTGTAGTTATATCTATACATACATATACATAAAAATGTATGTATATGTATGTATACATATAACTACACAGATACATGTATACATACATCTATACATATACATATATACATATATCTATACATATACATATACATACATCTATAAGTACATATATATATATATATATATGTAAACCCTCAATGATTTGCTATTATTTACTCTCCATGGTGTGAGCTAACAATGAACATCATTCTCCTTTCAAAATGCAAACAATGGTACTCCTAAATCTTTCTATTCAACGTTTTTGTGGACCCCTGAAGGGTTTCTTGGCTGATTGAATAATGATTACTACTTGTTTTAACTGATTTCATCATTGTTTATCTAATATTTTTTGGCTTATGATTCTATTATTTTCAAACAAAATAGATTTCTTTTATGACTTCTTCAATTAACATACATGTTCAGTGATAATAATGGCATGAGGGAAGAAGAGGAAAAGATCGAGTGGGAGGTGCTTAATTAGAGTACCTTGTGGAGCGAGGTTCAATGTTCCAGATCTTGTTGAGGAAGAGCTAGTAGTCAACATCAAAGAAGATGTTATTTCTAAAAATGTAGACCAAATAAGTGAACATTCAAGTTTCAAACCTAGTGTTCAAAATATTGAAGCAGGCTTGGAACCACCTGTTCATGTTCAAGAGTCAGTTGTTGACCATGTGGCATCCCTAGATCTTTCCATGAAAAATTGGACTATGCATCACATGGAAAGAGTAGTTGCAGATGTTGAGGATAATTGTATGTCAATCAAAGGTGAAACGATCAAGTGGGGAATCTCGCCTAGCAATTTGATGGTGTGGCTTAATGGTGTGACAACCACAAAAATGAAGGGGCCACGAACAATCCTATTTGACAAAGAAGCTAAAATAGTGCAATGGTGTAAGGACATGTGGCTAATATTGGTCATGGCCTTCAAGTCTCACAACTTAAATCAATGGTGGCCCAAATTATTCGAGTGAGGCCTAACCCATTCACAAATGGGATTCCAGGGAGGTCATGGTGGGTTGGCTTTCAGAAAAGGCATCCTAATCTGGAAATTCGAACACCAGAAGGAGTGGACATAGACAAAGCTATAATGTTATTCCCCTACATAATTTCTTCCTTCTATGACAACTTGGAGGAGTTGTACAACAAAGAAAATTATGGGCCCAACAAAATATGAAACAACAATGAAACAGGGATGCAGGCTAGCAAAAATTATGCAATGAGAGTTATTGCAAAAATAAGGACCAAATGTATTTCACAATTAATCCCAAAAAGTAGAGAATGGATCATTGTTTTAGCTTGTGTTAGTACAGTAGGTCAAGCTATGCCAAGTTATTATTTGTTCAAGGCAAAGAGACACATTAAGAACTATATTATTAATTGTGAGCTAAGGGCATGCGTGGCAGTCCAAGAGCATGCTTGATGACCAAAGAATTATTTTTCAAATGGTTAACAATTTTTTTTGTAAATGTACTAGGTGGGGTGTCACCAACAAATAAACAACTTCTCATGTTCGATGGTCATGGCAACCATGTGACATTCAAGACAATCAAAGAAACAAATATTATGGGAATAGATTTGCTCACGCTTCTGACACATACCAGCCACAAATTACAACCTCTTAATGTCAATGTATTCTCACCATTCAAAAATTACTTCAAACAACAAAGGAGTGTATGGGTCTCTGCACATCCTCAACTTGACATAGGAAGGGAAGAGCTGGAAACTCTTGCTAGAAAAGCGTTTGCATAGGCTTTGAATCCTAATAATATTGTAAGTGGTTTTAGAAGAACATGAATTTGACTGTTATACTTATCATATGGAAATCCTTGTTAATTAAACAAATTTTAGATTTACATATGCTCTTAGAAGATCTTCTTATAGTAGTCTTTCCTTGATTATCAACACTTACCACTTTGTAGAGTGAGTGTATAAGTGGTGGCCTAGAATTGTCACTACAACTATGATTGACAAAGCCATCAAGTTGACACTTCTAATTTAGTTGGAAGATACTTGATTGTTTAAATTAGTACTAGTTGTAAAAGAAAATTATTCAAGATCTAGTTATTTCACTATCAAATTTCATTATTATTATCTCATAAATGAGGCTTTATTTTTTCTTGGTCCCACTTCATTATTATTACTCCATAAATGAGACTTTATTTTTCCTAATCCACCTCATTATTGGTCCCATTTCCTAGAAAATAAGAACCACCCTCAACAAAGTTTTTAGATTCATCTTGTAGCACCATTCTAATGTCATCCAAGCCTATATTATCTATAGAATCTCGATCAAAATTTTACTTGAAAAACCTATAAATATAAATTTATAATAAACATTAATATATCACCTTTTATTACAAATATTTGTAGATGGGTAAGAATTTAACAGCAAAAGCATAAAACATTAAGGAAATAACATCAAATTGAAAGCATAACCTTATACCTTTGGTGGCCCTCAAGATTGAGCTCAAGAAGCACCCTATTCTTTTTGGATTTTCTCAAGTGTGTATGTGGATTACTCACAAGATTGCACTAGCATAATGTTAGCCAAATTCAAGATGGAGAAATGAGAGGATGAAGGCTCAATTTATAAAAAATTGGAGGGGGAAATGGAGGGTCAAGATTGAAATTTGATGAAGGGATAGGATTTCTTGAGAATGTGATGCATGGATCAAAGGTATGGCTTATTAGCAATGTGGCAAGTGTCACAATTAGGTGCAAGGAGAAGGGTGAGGTGTGCTCACACATGTTTGAGCACACATTGGGATGACAAGTCAATTAATTTTGGAGGCTATGTGTAAGATAGTAGAGGTAGGTGAGATTTATCTCATTAATGAGACAAGATGAGGGGCTTGGGACTAAATTTTAAATTAGAAAATAATGGTAATGATAGGGGTTAAGATGTCTAATTAGTAATTAATTAGCTTAATGAGATAGGTAGAGTTAATAAACCATGAGTTTATTAACTTAGGCGGAGTTAATAATTGGAGAATGGGATAATGAGGGTTAGTAGGTTAATTAATCAAGGATTAATTAACATAATTTGGATTAGAAGCATATGGGATTTTAGTGGGATCAATTAAATAATAAGAATTATTTAATTGATTAGAAGAACTATAGTTGTAGAGAGTGATATAATTAATTAAATAAAATATTTAATTAATTATAAGAGGAAAATGGATTGATTAATTAAATAAATATATTTAATCAGTTAAAAGGGGAGGAATGCTCATGAATTAATTAAATAAAACTATTTAATTAAATAAGAGGAAATAATGTTAGATTTGAGGTGACTACATTTTTCCCCTCTTTGATGTAGTGTCCGAAGTGATATTGCATTAAAGAAGTTTAAAATTTTTCCCTAGTCTAAAATATTTTTGGTCAAGTTCTCAAAAAAGGTGGGTTAAATAACATGGGATGGCATAAAAGAAAAAGTTAGTAAAATGTAGGAGAAGAAATAGTGAAAATAGGTGGAATGGGGAGGGAGAACGAGACATTTGATGCATCTAGTATAAAGAAACTAGGTTTGGGGATGTGATTAGGGTTAAATAGCCTATAAATAGGCTTTGAGGAGCCCAAAAAGTCATTTTCAACATTTTATTGGTGGGGTGAAGCTTAGGTGGCAGAACGGAGCAATGGCGGAGATTCCTTGGCATACACACCATGTGAAGCGAGTTTGAGAGTACCAACAGGTGAAAGACGTAGGTGAGCTGGTATGTAGTCTATCCCTTAGGTTAGGCTAGGTTAGGGGGGTCTAGGGTACGTCTAATTAGGAGATAAAGTTTGGGAAATAAAAGCATCATTCCATGAAATGGTGCCTAAGGGCATGATTGTGGCACCCGCGTCAAAAGAAATCACGCTTGTGTTTTTGCTATGCCTACAGTCAATTTTGGCATTCGTGATGAAAAATAAAGCAGCCGCATTTGGCGCACATGCATTTAATGTGCACTGGGGGAATTGGGGAAAAGGAAAACAACACTTGTGTAATGTGGCACCTGCATCAAAAATTGACGCACTTGGGTGAAAAATTGCTATTCCTGCATAAAGCAACACTTGGGTGTAAAATTGACGCGCTTGCATTGTATAGAACAATGCATGTGCCCAAACAGAAGTTTAGTTTCATAAAAAATGCAAGGGTGGACTAGTTAGGCTAGAATTATGTTCATGGTTTGGATAAAGAAGGCTAATGTTAGTGTGAAAAATGATGCAGGAGGACTTGAAGGTCCTATAGTCATGGGAGTGGTGAATGGTAGTTATGGGGATGCTTCGAGAGAAGCTTACAACTAAGGATGATGACTAGCTACACCTGACAAGATTGTAATTTGTCTCCTGTATGCCCCAAATTTGAGCACACAAAGCATTGATGACAACACTAGAAGAGTGGTGGCATAGTGAGATGAGCATTTTTCACTTACCCAATGGTGAGGCTACAATCACATCAGAGGATGTGTGGAAGATCCTTCATATATCGATCCAAGGGGAGTTAGTGGTATACCATTTGTAGGGGCAAGGGCTGACCTACAAAGGATATTTGCATGCTGATATTTTTTTTTCAGAGGTGTGGAGTTGAACTTGGATGCAGGGCTGGGTGAGTGGCTAGATCTTTGTCTCTTTGTAGCTACGTTGATAGTAGGCACCTTGATGTTGGATAGGTGGTCATGGGGATTTGCGATAGGCTAGTTAGGAGTGATGGAGAGCATGTTTGAGGAGGGGACAATATACGCATGGGGGTGGCTATGTTGGGAGATTTGTATATGAAGCTACATTATGCTATGTATAGAGGAGGGTGAAGTTTAGTTGCAGGGGTGACTCTGTTACATGTCTGGGCATTTGAACACATTTTTGTATTACATCCAGTTTGTGACAGACAACAAGGGCTAAATATGCATTATGTTTTCATGTATGCGGGGTTCTAATGACAATGACATACATGATTATTGATGAGATGGATTCATTGATTTGGTGACCATATATTGACATTGAGGATTGGGAGGATGATAACTACTATATGCCATACATCTAGAGGGTTCACTATTTGATAGGGTAGACTCCAACAATCATTGAGAGGGATTTTCCAGTGTGGGTATTATGATATTTTGGTTAGTAGTAGGGTGTTCCTCATATTGAGGTAGTGTTTGGACGGGTGGCCTATGAGTTGTGATAGTGGGGTGGTTTTGTTGAGTATGACACATCATATAAGAGTTGGAGGTGTGGGATCTGAGATCAGGGGTGGCAGATGTCAGTACTATGACAAAGTATGACACTTGGTGGGAGAGGCACATACCTCTTCAACCTACCATGCCTCATGATTAGCTAGTGATAGTAGAGGGCAGTAGGAATGAGAGAAGCAACAATGGGTCAGGGGATAGTGGCAGCTCAAATGATGAGTACAATGGTGGGAGTGAGGATGATGATGATGGTGACGATGATGGAGATTAGGGTGTTGGAGGGGAGGAAATTAGAGTGGGTGGAGATGAGGAGGGTCTTTGTGTGCAGCAGAGAGGTGGAGACCTATAGGCTTAGCTTGATTCCATGACACTAGAGAGAGACCAACTCTGATAGGAGCGTGATCAAGCTCAATGGGACCATCTACAGGTTGTCATCAAGAGGGATATGGAACTGGCCAATGTGGTCCACTTATAGGGACAAATGGATGGGAAGGTTTGTATACTTACCACAGAGAGGGATGCAACTAGGGATGAGGTGGTGAATTTGAGTGAGAGGGATGTAGCTAGGGAAAAGGTAGTGAGATTATAGGGAATGCTAGATAAAGGGGCTAGTGTTGGAGGAGGGGATGGGGGTAGTTAGCAGTGATCACAACAAAGCGATATTGGCTATGGAGGGAGGTGGATAGATTATGGAGGGAGCAGGATGTAGCCTGTGATATGCTAGGTGAGGGTGGATTGGATATTGGGTTCATAGAATATGGTCTGGCCACTTGAGAGGCAGAGTAGTGGAAGAGAGCATATGAGGATGCAGTGCCACCATAGCAAAGGATTTCTAGTGTTACAATGAGTAGTAGATCTCATGGGCCAGTTCACTCAAGGCCATTAGTTACTATGGTTCCACCATGAGCATCATAGAGGGATCCACCATAGAGGTCACCTGACAGGTAGTTAGAAGCAGGGAGCATAGGCTAGTGCATGTTGATCATGACTTTTTGGAATTTTTCCCCATGATGGGTTCAACTTTTGTACACATGAGAGACTATCATACATTTTGTATCATGACATTATTATTTTGATATATATGATATGATGGATTTGCTCCTATGTGGTTTATGTATCGATGTTGTTATATATGGCTTATTTTTATTTGATGTGGGTTAATTATGCATGTGATGTAGTTTAAGTTTATGATTATGATGTTAGATGATGTGTATTTATTTATTCTTTATGGTGATAATGTGATGGATTATATGTGGATGTTATGATGTTTATTATGATATGCATGAGATATGATGGATATATGCAAATTGATGACATTTGAAGCATTTACTCAAACTTTGTGATTTTAATCTTAACAAAAACTCCTATGGAACTATTGTTCTTGTGTCCAATTTGATTTTAGAGTTAACCTCCTTTGTAATTCTATCGTATTCCATACCTCTCGATTATGAAACCAGAATCAAGAGCTCAATAATTGTGCTTTACCAAAGTGATTTCAAATACAAAAAAAAAAAAGCTCGAAGAACAATAGTTTCATAGGTTGAAGTGCACCTTTATGTGAGAGGACAAGGATCCTTGTACTAAAGTTTTCCTTTGATGGTTTTTTATGATTTATCTTGTGGTCTTATGATGACAGTACAATGAGTACCATATGTTTTCTTCACTTTTTACTATGATGAGTAAATGGTTTTATTTATAGAGTATGTAGTCAGAAATGTTATAAGATTCATGGTAAATGCTTTTGTGGAAATGATTTTTATGCATATGATGAATGGGTGTGTTAATGTCTATGCATCTATTCCATGCTAATGATTTTATTATGCATATTTCTTATATGATGTTTTGATGGGATGTGTATGAATGTCATGCCATTGTAACTTGGATGTCAGCCTGTTTACATTTACTGTATCTTTGATGGTAGTTTTTATAGCTAATTGGCAATGGTTGATTTTCATCATGGTAAAATAATTAGGAGGAATCAGGAAGGTAACAGGTGCCTTGCGATAGTTTTCTCTCTCTTAGTCATTAGTGTATCCATGAATCTGACATCGTGTTAATGGCTTTTTGATAGTTTTGTACTCAAAATTCCCTTATCAAAATCATGTGCAATGTAGGTGTGAATGTTTGTTTTTGTGTCATGATAAAACATGTACTACAGTCCAAGTGTGTAGGAGAGGATGGGGGGATTATAAAGGACGGGGGGATGGTTAGTGTTAGGGAAGGAAAAGTGGATGGGGGGATTATGCTGCGCCGATGTGGTGAGAAATCCTTAATTTTATATAGCAAGAATCATTATTCCCCAATGGTATAAATGACCAAAGGTGCGATCACGTATCTTGCATGGAATTTGAGACTCACAAACATATGCAAAAAGAATATTATACCTAATCACTAAATGATTCCAAGCACCATAATGGATCATAGAGGGGTTTATATAGCGGATCAAAATATTTTGAACCCCTCTAGCTAAGGTGTGAGAAACCATTAGTAAATCAGGCTAATCACAAACACACCATATAAGGTGACCCATAACTACTCCATAACCCATTGTTGATGGACCAAGATATGAAAAGATCTAGGTGGCCTGAACTTGGTGACTTCGTAGATCATAATAGTAAGTGCCAAAAAAAAAAGAAAAATCCAACTCTCTTGCCAAAAGGTAAGACTGATAGAGGTTGCCAGACCAAGGAAGGATGCATCCTAGTGGGAAAATATGGGGTGGGTTGCAATGGTAGGCAAGTAGAGTGGTGAGATGATTTGGGGGATTATGCTGATGGTGCAGTACTGAGGTCCACGTAGACATGTATGTTGTTTTCTTTTTATTGTTTGTCTCTTAATGATGTGGGTGATTCATTTGGGATGGTGAAGTGTTTATTATGAGTGGTATTTTATTACAAAATGGGATTTTATTATGTTACGAATGAGTGAGAAACTAAGTATACTAAATATTGCTTCTCACTACATCTGATGGTGATGGTCATATAAGCTGTTTGTTTATTATGGATATGTGTAGCTGAGTGACACAAAGGAGGGTGAAATGGGTGTATGATGGGTGTATTCCAAGCTATAGTTGGTAGGGTGTGTAGATAAACTTATTATGAATGGATTTATTATGGGTGGATTGGAGTTATTATGGATTTAACATGGTGTCTAATTGCCAGGTTTTCACCATGGTACTTTCCAAAGGTGACACAAAATGGTTTTCACCATTGGATGGATTATTTCTCTTTACTATTTTTTTATTTTTTGTATTTTTGTTATTTTTTGTATTTTTGTATTTTTGTATTTTTTCTTCTTCTTCTTATGCGAATAATTTTTTGAGATGAATGATATTCATGGGATCTTCAAGGGGCTCTCCCTCCAAGGTAGCTAACTGATATGCCCCTAGTCCATATTTTCTATAATAATGTAAGGTCTTAGCCAATTAGGTTCAAACTTGCCCTTCTTTTCTCTTTCCTACAGGTTATGCTAATTTTCCTTAAGGACCAAATCTCCAATGGAAAATTACCTAGGCTTGATATTCTTGTTGTATGATTTGTGAAGCCTATTATGATATTCTCTAAGATGGTTGAGGGCATTTAAACATTTCTTATCCAGAAGCTCCAACTGTTGAAAGCGTGCAACATGGTATTCTTCATCATCAATGAGATGTTGTAAAGAGATTCTCAATGATGGGAGCTCAATCTCTGTTGGCAAGATAGCTTTGTCACCATATACCAAGGAATAGGGAGTGACTCTAGTGGGTGTGCAAATACTAGTATGGTATTTCCGTAGGGTGGGATTAAGTTGTAGGTGCCAATCACGACTAGCTTCATTGATCATTTTATTTAGGATTATTAAGATGGTTTTATTTGTGGCCTCATCTTGGCTCTTTCCTTGTGGGTAATATGGAGTTGAAAAATGATGTTGAATGTGGAATTGTTGACACATATTACAAACTTCTTGGTTTTTGAAAGGATATCTGTTGTTTATGATTATGGAAGCAAGAACATGCCAAAGAAATAAATGATGTAATGGAGTATGAATTTGATAATTTGTTTCCCTATAACATAGGTCATAGGTATGGATTTGATCCACTTAGTGAAATATTTAGTGGTAATGATTATGAATTTATGATTGTTTGAGGATGTAGGATGTATCTTTCCAATGAGGTCTAACCCCCATAGTGAGAAAGGCCGTGTAACAACAATAGGCTGCAATTCTTGTGATGGTGCATGAATCAAGTCACCATGCTTTTGACAAGGTTTGCACACTTTTACCAAGTTGATTGCACCTTGTTCCATTGTAGGCCAATAATATCCTATGCACAACAACTTCTTGCTCTAATGTTGGTCCACTAGAATGGGCCCCAAAAATACCTTGATGTACCTCATTTAGGGTGGTTTGAGCTTCTATTGAGTCTAAACATACTTAGGAGGGTGCCATCAAAGGAGCGGTGGTAAAGAATGTCTTTGAGAATGGTGAAGCAGGATGTTTTTCAGATAAAGGATTGATGTTGTGAGGTTGAGAGGTTGGGTGGGATGGTGTTGTTGCATAGGTACTCGTATATGTCTTGATACAATGGTGATAAGGACCAACAATATCACCAACCATTTTAGATTTAGGAATATCATAAGTAGGAACCAAAAGTTGTTCTATGAGGAACTCATATTGTTGGCTATTTTTTGAGACATCAATGAGGGAACCAATGGTAGCCATAGCATCTCCTGCTCTGTTATTTTCCCTTGGTATTTGATCAAACTAGATTTGTGTGAAGTACTCCTTGAAGATGTCCACCATGCATTTTTAGGGAAATTTTTTTCATCTTTTATCTGATATTCATCATTTACTTGTTTGATGACTAATTGAGAGTCATTGTATACCTGTAATTTTGTAATCTTCCATTGGATGACAAGCTTAAGTCCTATTATTAGTGCCTCATATTCTTCTATGTTTTTTGTGCAAGGAAATGTGATTCGGTATGGCTTAGGGATACAATCTCCTTGAGGTGTAACAAAAAGTATTCCTACCCCCAAGCCATGTTGTGTGGAAGATCCATCAAAGTATAGGTTCCACCATGTTCCTCCCTTTGTAGTCAAGATGTGTTCATCTAGAAACTTTGACTTGCAATGGGTGACTATCTTGTAAGGGAGCTTTGGCTAGCTGAGATCAACAACCACCTGTCCTTTAATAGCTTTTTGTCTACATACTCGATGTCAAATTCACTAAGAACCATGATCCATTTTTCTATTCATCCTTGGAGGTTTTCCTTTGAAAGTAGGTATTTTAATGGATCCACTTTTGAGATGAGTTGAGTCTTATGATTGAGCATATAATGTCATAGTTTCTTACCACAGAATACCACAACCAAACATGCTCTTTCTATTGATGTGTAGTTCAACTCACTACCATCTAATGTACGTGATATGTAATATATGGCTCTTTCCTTCCCCCTGTCATCGTGTTGAACTAACAACATGCCCCTAGTGCCACTTAAGTAGCTGATATATACAAGAGGAGTGGTTTGTCTACTTGTGGAGGTACTAGGATCAGTGGTGTTGCAAGATAGTATTTCAATTGTTGGAATGCTTGTTGAGAGTTTTCATCCCATTCGAACATGATGTTTTTGCGAAGCAAGTGGGAAAAAGGTTGACATTTATCAGCCAACTGTGTGATGAATCTTCAGAGTGCCTATAGATTTCCCTACAAACTTTTGAGTTGTTTGATGTTATTTTGTGGAGGTGTTTCTCTTATTGCTTTTATTTTTGTTGGATCCGCTTCAATTCCTTGGCGGAGCCCAATATTTTTTCGGATGAGACTTCAAATACACATTTCTTTGGACTAAGCCATAATTGATAGTTTTCTATCTGATCAAATATTTTTTCAAGTACTTCAATGTGTCCTTTTGTTTTTTATTTTCCTAGGAGATCATCCACATAGTCTTCCATAATTTCATGTAGCATGTCATGGAAGATGATAGGCATTGCTCTTTGATATGTTACTCTTGCATTTTTAAGTCCAAAGGGCATGAATTGATAGCAAAAGGTTCCCCATGGAGTTATGAATGCTGATTTATGTTGATCCTCTTTAGCAATGTGGATTTGGTTATAGAAAAAAATCCATCCACGAGGGATAACATTTCATGTCCAGTAGTAAGATCTACAATCATATCAATGTTGGGAAATGGAAAGTCTCTTTGGATATTCTTTATTAAGATCTCTAAAATTTGTACATATGTAGATGCCGCTAGTAGGTTTTGAAATGGGTATAATGTTGGTCACCCATTCAAAATAATCAATAGGTTTGATAAATCCAACTTCCAAGAGTTTTTGTAATTATGTTTTTACCAAGAGAGCTATTTGTGGGTGCATTTTATGCAACTTTTTCTTGACAGGTTTTGCATATGGATAGACTTCCAAGTGATGTACTATGAGGGATGGATATAGCCCTAGCATTTCCTTGTATGTCTAGGCATAATTAATTTATTTTCTTTTGAGGAACTCTCCTAGTTTTTCATTAAATGTATCTTCTAGCTCTTTGGTAATGTAGGTAATTTTAGGTTCCTCATTTGTTCCCAAGTTGATGCTCATGATATCTTCAATCACTACAATAGATGTCTCATCATGGTTGGGGATTGAATCATGTTCCCCATCCTCCAATTCCTTAGAAAGGTTTTCATCAGAGGATGCACCTTTTATTTTTACTTTTTCACGATCCAAAAGTGCCTCATCAAGGTTTTCACTAAGGGGTCTTTCTTTCTTATTTTTTTCTTTTTTATTTTTATGATTGAGGCACATGATTTTTTTGCCAAAGTAGGTATCTTTTTGTAGTGTGATTTGGTTATCTTTCTTATTGTCACCTAATAGGAGGTGTTCTCAGACTCCCATAATTTTTGCAATTACTTCATCATTTTGAAATGTGTCCAAGGCTTGAGGTCCTTCTTGGTCCCATTCAATTAATTCAGGATATATGAGTTGAAGGTTCATGGAGGATGAAATGGTGTATATGTGGTTGGTGTCAAAAATTTCAGTAATGGTGTGAAAGGATTCCTTGATGGCCCCCTCCTAAGATTTCTTATCAGTGGAAGTCTTACCACCTTCATCATGAGAACATTGGAGTTTAATGGTTACCAAATCACTGGCCAAGAATCCAAGTCCTTGGTGGTCCTTATATTCTTGAAGTTGAATGGGTTCCATGATTCCTTGTTCTTGTGCCCCCAATCCTTTGCCTTTGTAGCCCCATTTTTTGCATAAGTCATGTCCTTCAAGATACCTATGGATTTATAGGGTAGGAAGCTCATTTTCTTCTTTGTACAACCAAGTTGAAACATCCATTTCTAGGCCCAAGTATTCTTTGTCCATTAATCCCATTTTATTGAATTTCTTGAGGGTTTCTTTTGGTTTCAGGTTCAGTGTTCGACCATATGAGCTTGGAGATGTAGGCAGTTTCCCTATGTAAAAGGAATTTTGAATTTTATATTCTCCACATCCTTTGTCAGTTATCTTGACCTTGTCCTTGGAAATGGAAGGTGGTGTTGATGATGGTTGTAATGCAGATGGATGAATGTAGGTGGATGAGGTGGAGGCTTCATCATTGATGGGAAAATGGTGATAGCTTTTGTATTTTCCCTCCAATTCTTTACAATATTAGAGAGGTTGTGGGTCAGTGGGAATGGTGATTTATTTTCCATTATGAGAAAATTTTAGACATTGGTGTGGCATAGAAAATTGGACGCTCCTAGAAAAAGAGACAATTTCACTCTTAATTTGGACCTACTTTTGAGTACCCTTTCATTAATCATTCTTCAAAACAAAATTTATAGGCCCCTAGGACCCATTATTTGTTATCTAGAGGCCCATTTCACTTAAAAATCATACAAATCTTGACAAATAATACTCAATTCATTCATATCTCAAAAACCCACCTCCAAAAACCACAAGTGGAACCCATTTGTCACCTTGGGCAAATGAGTCCCCTATGGTGGGATCCATTCACCAAGGGTGGCGAATGAGTCACTTTTGGTGCAAAATTCAATTTTGAGTGGGAATTTCACTGACTTAATTCAAATTTTTAGTGGATGTTGGCCTCTTAGGTCTTAATAATAGGAAAATTAGGTATTAATGCCTATAAATACACATTTTAGCTCATTTTTCACATCTCCTAGTCATTTCTACAAAGCAAAATCAAGAGTCAAGAGAAAAATATCTTCCACAAGAAGTTTCATTAGCATTCCTACAACAAAGTTGAAGCTTTTGGATAGCAAGATATGGTTTTTGCAAGTCTTCAAGCTCACTTCTCATTCAAGATCCAACATTGAAAAGAGTTGATCATGGATACCTATGGAGAATCATGGAGAAATCTAGGTTTAGGAGATGTAACTAGCCATCAAACCACACCTTATGACTTGTTTTCAAAGTGATTCCATCTTCCATTTTCTCTCTTTCTTCAGATTTAAGGTTTGCATGTCATTTAGATTCATTTAAAATGTTGTAGGGTTTCTTTTATTGATGTATTGCATCATTCAAATCACATTTACTTATCTTATTCTAACACTTTAGAATAGGGTTTTGTCTTACTTCAGATTTTCCTAGTCTTAGACACACTTAGGGCTAGGGTTTTATGTATATTTTATCCATTCAAGGTTTAACTACCAAATAAGGGTTTTTACCAATGCAAAACCTCCATTAGCAAACAAATTTAAAGCTATTTTGTAGGTGTTATCAAAGATTCAGATCCAGGTTTCCGTCAAGAAGTGTTGTGTAGGTAATAAAGTGCAGATCTAAAACTTGAATTTTTAGAAACTAGAAGAAGGACTAATTCACCATGGATGGAGAATGAGTCCCACTAGAGGTTTCTGTCAAGATAGAGTTTAGAATCTAGTACCCTTTTGGTAGAAATAGGATTTTGGGTAGAAACCCTGGTTTAGGACTGATTCACCCAGGGTGGCAAATGAGTCCCAGTCAGTCAAAAAATTAGCATCTTCAGAATTTCAGAGTTATTTCCAGTCTCTAGCAAGTTTACAAGTGCACACATTTAGTTTTGTAACTTTTTTTTTGTTCTATTTGCATTTTTATTCATCTTTTTATACTTGTTTGCATATCACAATGTGTTTTCAAGCACTTCATATTTCCTAGGTTTTGCATAATAATCAATCAATTTTATCAATTTTTTGCATTTAAATCATTGCATTTAGGCATATTTTCATTGTACTTGCATTAATTTGAGTGAACCATCTAAATTTTGTTTAGGATCTATCTCTCTCCTTTAGGTGAAAAACCCTGATTGAGCAAGAGAGTCATAACATCCTAAACCCAAAAATCAATGGTTCATTTTGGTGAACCTACATATTGAACATTTTCTTTCTAATTTTCATTACATTTTCATCCTAGGGATTACCTTGCATCACTATTACATTAGGTTTTCTATTTTTTTTTGCATCCTAGGGTTTATAAAATTGCATTAGTGAAATTATCATATATATGTCAAATTATTGCATTTCATTTTATCAAAATCATCATAAAATTTTGCATTTCCATTACTTGTTTGCATTGTACAAACCTGAACACATAGAAAAAAGTCAAAAAAATCAGAAAAATCTTCAAAATAGCTCTCTTGGGACTCATTCACCATCTTGGGCAAATCAATCCTAGTACACTTTCTACATCACTATTTTTAGAATTTAATTTCTTGTTTTCTATTTTATTTTTGCCACAGTTACTTTTTTGTTTTTGTTTGAATCATTTGCATTAGCACCATTTACTTTCATGGAATTTATGGATAGCATTATATTTTTGCAAGCTTCGTTCTCGGCATTAGTTCCTAGTCCTTTTAGATCACAATCATCAATAAATGAAAACAAAAAAACACAAACATCAAACCAACCCTTACATAAAATTCTTTGAGAAACACCATCTCATCCAAGCCTCTTAGTGGCGATGATTTAGATAAGTTAGATGAATCCCTTCAGGACTTCCTCTCACTCACTTCATCCACTAAGGCTTGTCATGAGAAGCCTAAACCAATTGATGATAACTTAACTCTCAAACCTTTTAGTCGTGATGACTTTGACATGTTAGATGAATCCATTCAGTACTTCATCTTGCCTAAGTCATCCACTAAGGTTTGTTGTGAACAACCTAAAACAAAGGACGTTAATGTGATTCGACCTCGACTAAAACAAAAAAACACAAACATCAAACCAACCCTTACATAAAATTCTTTGATTTAGAAACACCATCTCATCCAAGCCTCTTAGTGGTGATGATTTAGATAAGTTAGATGAAGCCCTTCAGGACTTCCTCTCACTCACTTCATCCACTAAGGCTTGCCATGAGAAGCCTAAACCAATTGATGATAACTTAACCCTCAAACCTTTTAGTCGTGATGACTTTGACATGTTAGATGAATCCCTTCAGTACTTCGTCTCGCCTAAGTCATCCACTAAGGTTTGTTGTGAACAACCTAAAACAAAGGACGTTAATGTGATTCAACCTCGACTCATTCTTTACCCACCTTTGCATAAACTTCACCCTTAAAATAGACCCAAGTTTACTCTTTTCCCACCTAAAATTGATGTGTTGCAACAATCTAGTAATACTATAGTTGCTTATACATATAATACCCAAAACAATTTGTAACCGCAACAACCAACCCCACCCTCTTTACCTTTACCTAATCTACCTAGTGCTCCTCATTTTCTCTTACACACAAAGGAGTATGATCTTGTTGAACAACTCAACAATACTCTTTCAAAGATTTCTCTTTGGGATTTACTTCAAAATTCACTAAATTATCACACCATCCTTTAGATAGCATTGCAAAACATAGTGGTTCCTCCTGGTACAACTCCAGATGATGTGGAAGCTTTAATACATGGAATGAATAAAGTTGATCTAGGCTTTACTTTTCATCAACACGAGCTCTCTCCTTTAGAGTTACAAAAAAAAATGAAGCCTTTATGATAATTTCTCAATTCAACTGAATAGGTATCAAAAGGACCCTTGTTGATAATGGTTCTACCCTTAATGTGTGTAGTGCGAATCTCCTCGATAGCTTCCATGTTGACAAGTCACAAATTAAACTTGACTCCTTATCCATTAGAGGATTTGACAATACAACAAAGCAATTGCTCGGTGTAATCACTTTGCCTATTACAGTCGGTGTGGCTATTATGCAGACTCCTATTCATGTCATGCCCTATGATCTTTCGTATAATATTATTTTTAGTGACTGTGGATTCATCAGATGATTGTAGTGCCTTTGACCCTTCATATAATGAAATATTTATATAACAAAAAAAATTATCAAGTTGAAATAGACCTCGAGCTTGAGATTTTCTTACACCTTGAAAAAGGAACCACAAGTCCTTTGCACACATTAATTCCAATATCTCATATAGAGCCTCTTGAAATTGAAAAAAAAGATGAGGAAAAGGTGTCTAAATTATTTGATGATGATTGGGGATCCTTAGAATTTACACCTTCATTTATGGGTGAAGATATAATCACATGAAAAAAGGATGAAAAACAAGAACAACCAACCATTATGTCAACTTAGAATTCAGAAAAATATTCTCAAGAATCTATCTCTTCTACTTTGGAAGAAACTAAAATGTACACAAATTTTTTTGATGAGATATATTATCAACATTTGCCTAATCTGAAGGAAATAGAAATACTTTATGGGAAAGGCTAGATGAACTTGTGAAATAATTGGGATATATTGGAAAAGGATGTGGAAAGAATGAACAAGGTATTCATGTCCCTATAGAACCTAATACACAAGAGACAAAATTAGGTTGGGATATTCTTTTTCTAAGACCATGAAAGCCACTCAACGACCATCTTTGAATATCAACACTATTACATGTCAACCAAGACACAATCTCACAATCAAACATCCTAAACTACTTGATATGGACGTACCACCATCATTGAAGTATGTTAAAAGTGATGAAGCTTTACAACAAATGTTAGGGTTTTATGATAACACATCCTCTACTCCTCCCATGAAAGAGGTTACTTGTGCTATAATAAGCACCAAGCAAAAAGATAGTGATAGCACTGAAGAACCATATGATCATGAAATTCCTAAGTCTAATGCACTCCCCTTAGGAGATACAATTAATATACCAATGGACATAGATGATAAAGAAAAGTTATTAAGATTGGGAAGTTCCTTGATGATGAAGAACAAGAGGACACGACAACTTTACTTAATCATTTTCTTGAAATTTTTTCTTGGAAATATTTCGATATGCCAAGAATTGACCCAAAAATTTGTAACACACATCATTCTTGCAGAAAATGCTAAACCTATTCACCAAAACATATGAAAAATGCACCCTAACATAGTCTTGCATGTTAAAGGAGAGCTTTAAAAACTTCTTGAGTAGGTTTCATTTAACCTATTGATTATTCTCCTCGGATCACAAACATTGTTGTAGTTGCTAAACCTAATAATAATATTAGGATATGCACAAATTTTTGTTACTTGAATAAAGCCTCTTTAAAGGATGATTTTTCGCTTCCTAATATTGACATGATCATGGATTCAATTGTTGGACATGCTTTGTTTTCATTCATGGATGGATTTTCTAGTTATAATCAAATCTTTATCAACCCAAAACATCAATACAAAACCACATTTACAATTGTTTGGAGAACATTTTGTTGGGTTATGATGCCTTTTGTATTAAAGAATGCCAATGCAACTTATCAACAAGCAATGAAATTGATATTTCACAATTATATACATAAAATACTAGAAGATTATGTTGATGACATCCTTGCTAAATATTTAACAAGACAAGACAATGTAAATGTCCTTCGAAAGATCTTTGAATGATTATGTAAATATAACATTTGATTAAATCTAAAAAAGTGTCTTTTGCGTACACAGTGCAAAACTTTTAGGGTTTATCATATCTCATAGAGGCATTGAGGTGGACACAAAGAAAATTTATGCCATCATTAACATGCCACCTCAAAAAAATTCTCAATTTTACACATTACAAGGAAGGATTCAAGCCATCCATCATTTTGTCACCTCCTTAGCTGGTTGAACATTACCTTTCACACATCTCCTCAAGAACAATGTATGTTTTGATTGGAATGAGCATTGTAAATAGGCCTTTGAGAGTTTGAAGGAATACCTTGCAACTCCACCCATTTTACAACCTGCTATGCCAAAGAAACCATTTATCCTTTAGATAGCTGCATCAGCCCATGCTCTGGCAACATCGTTGGCTCAGCAATATGATAATGGAAAAGAACATCTTGTTTATTACATTAGTCAAACTTTAATCAATTATAAAACCTAATACACACCAATTTAAAAACAATTTTTGGCTCTTGTATTCGCTACTAGAGTAAGTTTCAACATTATTTACTAACTGCTGAAATACAAGTCATCACAAAATTTGATCCTCTTAAACATCTTTTCAATAAAACAGACCTATCCGAATGCTTAGCTAAGTGGGTGATGTTGTTAACTGAGTTTGACATTAATTTTGTTTCATAAAAATCAATCAAAGGACAAGCCTTGAATGATCACTTAGCTAATGCCCCTTCTCCTCTCACTTTACCTAATTATGACTCTTTTCTTGATGACAGTGTCTTGATAATAGATGTTAAAATATGGGAATTGCATTTCAATGGATCTAAGTATAGAACAGGTTCTGGTGCTGGAGTGGTTTTAATTTTGCCTGAGGGAAAGTCTATTCCCTTGTCATATCAATTAAATTTCCTATGTACAAATAACACAGCCGAGTATGAGGCATTAATTGTTGGATTGCGAGCTACTTTAACCATGGATTCCAAAGATATCAAGATCTTGGGTGATTCACAATTAGCGATCAAACAAATAAATGGAATATATCAAACTAAACATGACAAATTATCAAAATACAAGGATCTTAGAATGCAATTATTAGAGAAGTTTGAATCATTCACCATTGATAACATCCCATGAAAAGACAATCGACATGCAGACAGAATGGCGAGTGCAGCCTCTCTTATATCCACACACGATCCTTCAACATAATTCACCTTTGTTTTTCATCCAATCATGAAACCTTCTATTGATTCCCAATTAGAAGACATTTTAACAACTCAAGAAGAATTGCAAGAATGGTATGATACAATATATAATTATTTAAAAGATGGTACCATTCTCGAACCCACAACGAAAAATGCTCGAAATCGTTTACGCAAACTACTAGCCAAATACATAATCCTTGCCAATGTTTTGTATAGAATATCCTTCAATGGTCTCTTACTGTGGTGTCTTAGGGACTCTAAAATTCCAATAGCCCTTGACTTGGCTAATTCTAGTGCCTGTGGGGGTCATTTTGGAGGATGATCATTAGTACAAAAACTCATTCAAAAGGGATACTATTGGCAACATATGGAAAAAGATTACTTTGGTCATGATAAATAATGTACAAATGTCAAGAACATAGCAATCTGATTCATGCCCCTGCTTCTGAGCTACGTGCCCAAATTCCCATTTGGCCATTTTTAGTATGGGGATTGTATCTCAATGGAAAGATTCCACCACCCTCCTCTGCCAAACATACATTTATCATTACAACAGACTACTTCACAAAATGGGTGGAAGTTATTCCTCTTCAATCTACAAGTGTTGAAGTAATTTGTCAATTCATATTGGAACACATAATTTCTCACTTTGGACTTCCATCTGCCATAGTTTCAGACAATGGAACCCCATTTAAGAATAATGAGTAAAGAAATTTCTTGAAACATTCAACATTCAACATCAATTTTCCACACCATACTATCCACAATCCAATGGACAAGTTGAAAGCACTAATAATATTCTCGAATAAATCCTAAAGAAAACTATTAAAAAACATCATAAGGATTGGCATACATAGTTACATTATGTGCTCTAAGCTTATCGAATGAGTGTTAGATTATCCATGGGAACTACACCCTATAACCTTGTTTATGGTACTGAAGTGATCATGCCCTTGGAATTAGAAATTCCTACGCTATGAACTGCTCTTCAAAACCTTATTGATGATACCACTTATAAAGAACAAAGATTGCACCAACTTGAGATGCTTGATGAAAAGCGCATCAATGCTCTCGAGCATCTCCAAGCTTACATTAAAAAATTATGACAAAAACACAATACTCAAGTCATTCCTCAGATATTTAGTAAGGGCAATTCCATTCTCTATGAGAATCAACACAATACTCATGTTGACCATGAAGACAAAGGTAAATTTAGCCCTAATTGGTTAGGACCTTACATAGTTGATACTAGTTATGGGTTTGGTGAGCTTATTTATTAATAGAGCTCAATGGAACACCCCTTAAGGAACCTATTAATGTTGAGCATCTACGTCAGTATTATCTATAGTGTCTTTGAATAGTATGAATGATAAAGCAGTGTTGTCTAAAGTTATTTGGTTACATCCTAAATACTTTCACATTGCTTCGTTCTTGACAAACAATCATGTGTATTTCTTGAACACTAAGGTTATTATTTAATTTATTTTTATAATTACTTTAGGTTTCATACTATTCACCCTCATGTTATGTTGAGTTAGATCCTTATATGAATTATAGGTGTATTTAATTTAACATACGCTCCTCAAAATAACAATGTTGTATCTAAAGTGAAATTGAAATATGTTTTAAATTAGATCACATCAATCATGTTAAATTGTGTAGACATTAATTAAATAATTTTACAATAGTTATTTAATTAATCACATTGCCATTTAACATTCAAGCACAATAAGACATATTGCAAAACATCACATGCTCATATATATATATCAAAAAGTTTTAATATACATGGCATCCATATATACACCATCACCAAGGTTTGTGAGAACTAGACCCCTCGGGCTCTGGTGCTCATGATCTGGTACTTGGACATTGTGAGACTGTCATGTATAATCATGATCCACTGACTTTGATTGCAAACTCTAGGCCTTGTACCCGCCCAAGAACCACATGACACTCCTTTGCTATCTGATCCCTCTCCACCCATAGTCATGATACCTTTGCATGTAGTCTCTCCACCTCTATTTGAGTCTGGGATGACTATCCTACAGTCTCGGATTGATGGAGTCATCTCCTCACACTCTCATACACTGCACGTAGCCTCGTGAATGGTCTGAGTGAATCTGGCTCTTCCTCCATGATCGATGGGGGAACATAATCAGGGTCCATCGCCTCTTCATCGATGGATGTAGGAACTATCTCTATAGCCACTTGATGATATAACTCTCACCATTCTCTCATCACTCTTGCAAGGTAGAAACAATACATTATCAGTAAACATCATCATGATATATATATATATATATATATAAAGCATAAGCACTAAAGCAAATACATAAATTAAATATCATCACCTATATCTCCAACATGCTGAGGGATATCAACCTCATACTCTTTGGGGGGCACGAAGGATGTGCTAGCCTCTTCGTGACCATGGGTATTAATGTCTGTTGTGGCTACTACACATGATTTGGTCACATGAATGCATGAGAACTCTGCCCACTCATGTCAATCCTCATTTTCTACCTCATCACCCTCGCTCAGGGGTGGATCCTCCTCCTCATAATCCTCCTCCTCATCCTCCTCCTCCTCCTCATCCTCATCCTCATCCTCATCTCCTATATCCTAGCCCTCATAGTTAGGATCGACATTTGAATCATACTCATCATCTATAACATTAGTGAATATATTTGCAACCCTGTATCATACATCCTTGGCCCTGTCCTCTATCTCATCACCCTCATCTGGTATTGTTCCTTCATCACCTATAGGGACATCCATTGGAAATATAAGAGCTAGTCATTTCACTGACCACCACTCCTCATGCTCATATGTGCTTCCAACGTCATCAACATCAGAGACTGGTGGTTGATCGTGATCTAAATCATCAGAGTCACTCTAGACTATGTGGTCTATAGTGAGTCATATGGTATCACCTAGCCTCTGGGCACTCTACACTGATCTCCTAATAAAGGGGCACACCCTTGGTGGTGTCTGCACCTACCCAAACTGTCGCATGACTCGACCATAATAGAAAGGATGCACTACATAGTCATGCTGACCAGCCAAAAATCTATCTACTTGCATCCTCCTCAGCTACCCTTTGGGATCTGGCCATTGTAGTGTAAGTAGATAAGGTCTCCAAAGGATCTCTTCCTCCTCCAACTGGTAAAATCTCACTCTCCAAAAATGCAAGTCTCCATACTGCCATAAGCATTGTAGAGGATAACTAAAGGCTCATGGATAGCCTGTGGCTGTAGCACATGGGAAACTAACAGGCTTGGTACATGTAATATGCTCAAGGAACCACACTTGCAGAAGCGTGCAGTGCACCATATTGTCTATCTCCCATAAAACAAATCAACCCAGATGATAATAAAGATGTTCCAGGATACAGTGTCCCCAAGTGTAGATTGTCCTTTGCTCTGACATCCCGCGAATCAAGTGAACTAATCCTCCATCAAAGTGTGTTTCTCATCCATATAGATTGAGTACTAGTGCCACTGTGTGCATTTTAATCCATCTCACTACTAGGGCTTGTGAATATAGTAGCATTGGTAGCTTGATTCACGCTCTTACGTGCTCATCATGAACTAGTCTGTCAAGGCAGTATTGCATGTCAGCCTTCTGGTTGTGAAATGACCAATCTCCTTAGAAGCATACCTATTCTCCAAGAATAGGAACTTGGAGAATTCAATGTACATCATCTAAGGTAATGGTCATCTCCTCGGCTAGGAGGTGAAATGCACATGTATCAGCATTCCAACGCTTGCACAAAGCCATCAACATGGCATTGTGGTATCTCATAGGAGGCATAAGGTATGCCCAATAGATACCAACCACGTAAAGGTGCTTTGTCTCCTCTATTGACAGTGTTGAGGCTAGGTCTCTCAAAAAACTTAACTCTCTCCCCCCTAGTCGTTGCCGCGATCGGGCGGGTACCTATCAAAATCACAATAATATGCTCTAAAAATTCATCTAATATCTTTAATTTTTACATTATTCATCATGCAAGTGTACTAAAATTATTCTAGTGTGATTTCTTAAAGGCCCTAGACACTTTAGAACCCTTTTGGGACACTTCACAAAGAAACGAGACACTTTACAAAGAAATGGGACACTTTGCAAAGAAACAAGACACTTTGCGAACAAAAGGGACACTTTGCGAAGAAATAAGACACTTTGCAAAGAAAGGGGACACATTGCGAACTTTTTTTCCAAGATCCTAAATTAACCTATCTACACATAAAAATAATTAAATTATTGCAATCACTAAGCAAAGATCACAGAATAAACTCACCTCGTGATGTAGCTCACTGCGTGGCACCTGGTCTCAAAGCACATCCATTCGTGAAGGCTTGTAATCCCATATACTCGACATCTTCTCGTCTCACTCGTCACTCTCAAGCTACAAAAAGGTAAAATGCAATAGTAAGTGAAAAATTACTCTCCTTTGCCTCTTTTAACTAATTTCATTCCTTTTACTCTTATGCATTAAAATAGGGTTATTTTTTATCTTAAGAGTTAATACAATACTTTTTCTTCAAAACATCATAACGGGAGCTTGGGAACTCCATTTTTTATGCTGTTTGATGCATTGGAATCATGATTCCACACTCGACATCATCAATCATCTA
Source organism: Sequoia sempervirens (assembly GCA_007258455.2). NCBI lineage: Eukaryota > Viridiplantae > Streptophyta > Pinopsida > Cupressales > Cupressaceae > Sequoia > Sequoia sempervirens. Next base: position 7,394 of record VDFB02065187.1, on the reverse strand, counting down.
TCGTTATGTGGGATGGTACTTGGAAATTCCCTACGATATTGTTGTCCCTCCTTTGATATGGCTAGATTACTACCTTGATTCCACCTCTACAAAGCAAGCAGAATCAAGGGGGCGTATATCTACCCTCAAATTTGCTTCCTAGAAGTTAGATAAAAGGAATTTTGGATAACTAATGAATTTGTTTTGCAGGATGTAATTCCTAATGTTGTGGTTTTACAGATAACTACACTGGGGGCTTCATTCTCCCATCTTTTGAATGAGTATTCTTTTGTGCAATAAAGTGTACTATTTAGAGTCATTTAGCTTACATATGCACGTAGAGTCATATGGGTGCTAAAGTAGGGGCTAAATGTGGCATATAAAATTGGACGCTCTTGTGAAAAGAGACAATTTCATGCTTAATTTGGACCTACTTTTGAGTACCCTTGCATTAATCATTCTTCAAAACAACATTTATAGGCCCCTAGGACCCATTATTTTTTATCTAGAGGCCCATTTCACTTAAAAATCATACAAATCCCAAAAAAATAGTACTTCATTCATATTTCAAAAACCCACCTCCAAAAACCACAAGTGGGACCCATTTTCCACCTTGGGTGAATGATTCCCCTCTTGTGGGACCCATTCACCAAGGGTGGCAAATGAGTCCCTTTTGGGGCAAAATTCAATTTTTAGCAAGAATTTCATCGACTTAATTCAGTTTTTCAGTGGATGTCAACCTCTTAGGTATTAATAATAGGAAAATTAGGTATTGATGCCTATAAATACACATTTTAGCTCATTTTTCACATCTCCTAGTCATTTTTACAAAGAAAATTCAAGAGTCAAGAGAAAAATATCTTCCACAAGAAGTTTCACTAGCATTTCTACAACAAAGTTGAAGCTTTTGGATAGAAAGATAGGGTTTTTGCAAGTATTCAAGCTCACTTCTCATTCAAGATCCAACATTGCAAAGAGTTGATCATGGAGAAATCTAGGTTGAGGAGCTGCAACTAGCCATCAAATCACACCTTATGACTTGTTTTCAAAGTGATTCCATATTCCATTTTCTCTCTATCTTCAGATTTAAGGTTTGCATGTCATTTACATTCATTTGAAATGTTGTATGGTTTCTTGTATTGAAGTATTGCATCATTCAAATCACAATTGCTTATCTTATTCTAGCACTTTAGAATAGAGTTTTGTCTTACTTCAAATTTTCCTACTCTTAAACACACTTAGGGCTAGGATTTTATGTAGATTTTATCCATTCAAGTTTACCTACCAAATTAGGGGTTTGAAAAAGGAAAACCACCCATTAGCAAACAAATTTAAAGTTGTTTTACAGGTGTTTTCAAAGATTCAAATTTGAGTTTCCGTCAAGAAGTGTTGTGCAGGTGATAAAGTGCAAATCTGAAACTTGAATTTTTAGAAATAAAAAAAATAACTAATTCACCATGGATGGAGAATGAGTCCCACTAGAGTTTTCTATCATGACAGAGTGCGGATTCTAGTACCCTTTTGGTAGAAACAAGATTTTGGGCAGAAACCCTGGTCTAGGACTGATTCGCCTAAGGTGGCGAATGAGTCCCAGTTAGTCAAAAGAATCAACATCTTTAGAATTTTAGAGTCATTTTCAGTCACCAACAAGATTACAAGTGCACACATTTAGTCTTGTAACTTTTTGTTTTGTTCTATTTGCATTTTTATTCATCTTTTTATACTTGTTTGCATATCACAACGTGTTTTCAAACACTTCATATTTCCTGGGTTTTGCATAAATAATCAAACAATTTTATCAATTTGTTGCATTTAAATCATTGTATTTAGGCATATTTTCATTGTACTTGCATTAGTTTGAGTGATCCATCTAGATTTTGTTTAGGATATATCTCTCCTTTAGGTGAAAAACCCTAATTGAGCAAGAGAGTCATAACATCCTAAACCCAAAAATCAATTGTTCAATTGGTGATAGGTGGAAGGGACAATTTTCATGACATGTATTGAAGGTCTTATAAGGTGAATATTATATGGTTGTTCAAGGTCAAGTATATGGCATGTTGCTTCCATAATGGTCGGTCCAACTTGAATAGGTAATTTGATAGTACCATCTGATTCTCTTTCAACATCATCATATGACTTGATAGTTATCTTTTTATGGGGATCAATGACATCATATGAATAACCCAATTATTTTATTAATTTTAATGTACATAGATTTAGACCATATCCACCATCTATTAGGACCCTTTTGATGTTATGCTTGTGGACAATGGCTTCGATGTCTAATGGTTTATTATGAGGTGTTTTGGTATGAAGGTCTTTATTAGTGAATGATAGTGTGAGGATGAGAGGTGTCCAATTATATATTGGAATTGGTTAATATTGATATCACTTGGTACTCAAGATTCTTGGAGAGCTTTCTCAATTGCTTCTTTATGGATAGGTGAAGTATGAAGTTCCAAGATGGAAATTTGAGATGGGGTTTTGTCAAGGTGTTAATTGATATTATATTTTTTAGTGTTGGATGAAGTGGATGAGGAGGAGGATTCTCCTTGTGTTGTCACTCGACTACGGTGGATGGTGACAATGTAATCAAGTTCTTTTATGGTAATGGTATTACATTGTTCAATTTGTTCGATGATTGTGTCATGTGTGGATGGATTGGAATTATTAGTGTATGTAATATATGAAAAATTATTATATGAGGATTGCCCATCATTATGTTGTGGGAAGGGTTGCGTATAAATTCCTAGTTGCTCATTTGGGGAGTTTTGATTTTGAATTTTATTTTCTCCCTTATTGATGAGCTCTTGAATGCAATTCTTTAGTCTCATACATTTAATGGTATTATGTCCTTTAATGCAGTGGTATTCACAATATTCATATTCCCTATACCATTCAGGTTTGGGTTTATTTTCATCAAGACGTGTAGTGATAGGGAATTTAATCATGTTTTCTTGTGCCAATCTATGAAATATGACATCAAGACGTTCCCCTAGAGGAGTGTATTTGCATTTGGATTGGTTTTTTTTTTCTTTTTCCTTAGGGAATGGTTATGTTCTTGTAGGAACCTTTTTTGTTGTGTGTTGTGAGATGTGTTTTGTATGTTTTGAACAAGTTTACTATCAGTTACACCATCGTTTACAAAAATTTTGTATTTAGACCAATATTTGGGTTTGTCATTGGAGGTTTGGCTATTGTCCTTTTGGTCCTTATATATTTTGATTAACTCTTCTACAATTAAATATTTTTCAATGTTTAACCCTTTTTCAATGACTCCATCAAATATTGTACCACATTATAATCATAAGTGTAGATAAATTTTAGGGTGTAAATTTTCAATGAAGATGTTAACCATTTTTTTTGGTACTTGTAAGGGGAATCTACTTGCAAGGTGTCACCATCTTTGAAGGAATGCAACAAAACTTTCCCATTCCATTTGGTTCATTCCATCCGTGTTCCATTCCTTCGGTGTTCCATTTCTAAGAATCCATGGGAATGTTCCATTCCATTCCATTCCAGAATGTTCCCTCCATGTTATTTCCATTCCATTTCAAATTATTCCATTTCCATTCATTCCTCCATTTTTTCCAGGCTTTGAATTCATAGTCTTTAGGGAAGGGGATTGCTAATATAGATTTGATCCAAAAGATTTTTGTCAAAATTGCAGAAGTTCTTCACATTTTTTCCTCGAGAAACATGCTAGCCAGTGGTGGAATTTACAACTCCCAGTAGCTTGAGCCGGAGTTAATGAATTCACGGTGCTGAGATACACTTAGATCAAACCTTGATCCAACTCAAGGAGCCGGTCAAAAGGTCAAAATCAAAGTTGTCAAAAGTGGTCAAGACTAGCATCAATGAAAAGAGCTCGTTGCAAGCTTTTCGACAGTGTTTGTTTCATCAAAATTGGAGTTCGTTTGCCCAAGTTACGAGAAGTCAAAGTCAGCCAATCATGTGTGGACACGTGGCAGTCTAGTCAATGCCACATCATTAGTCCAGTCAGCGGACACATCACTCTGAAGTCTTTGACCGGTGAATGAAATTTTGATATGGCATCATCTCATCCCTCCACATGGCAAACCATTATGGGAAAAAGGTGGCATATTATTTTTATAAAAAATATATATAATAATAAAAAAATAAAAATAATAAAATATATAAAACAAATAAAAATAAAATAAAAAATGTCACATTCTTTTAATAAATGTGGGCTCTCCTATATTAAAGGATCTCCACCTATCTTAAAGCCCATATTAAAGCCACCCTATTTTAAAGCCATGAGTTTTGTTTTTAAAGTTTTAATTTTTTTTTAAAAAGCCTATTTTCATGGAATCCTTATTTGAAGGGATTTTAAACTCTTTTTTAATTATTATTACCCCTATTCAAAAGGGATAATCTCCTATAAGATAGCAATGGGATTATTTTCAAGGGATAAAATTTAAAAGATCTTAAAAATATATAAATAATCCTGTAAGAGTTATCAAAACAAAATTATAGGGATTATTATTTTTCCTTTGTAAGCCCAAAATTATAAGGGCCCTTCGTTATTTATCTTGAAGAGATTTTATTATGTAACGGGGGGATTTCTTTTGGATTTACATGTAAATTTGGGGAGATTGTAAATCAAGTTGTTATACACCAAATTGGGTAAAATTGGTGTATAAAAAGGGGTAAATGGGTGAGAGTTTGTAAGTGTGTTTTAGCTAATTATTTTTGTAAGGATTTGGAGGTGATTTTTGTAAGTGGAGAGTTGGGATTTTTCTTCCTTGGAGAAATCTTATTGTAACTTCGTGCTTTTGGAGAAGCTTGTTCTCACACACTTTGGAAGTGCATTTTCAGATTTCTTTGTAATCCAAGGGGAGGCTATGCCGAAGATTGTAACCGAGTTTCTGGAGGAATAATTGGATCAGTCTCACTTTATTGGAGCGGACCCAGAGACGTAGTCACGATTGTGGCGAACTCCGTTATCAAATTGTTTGCCCTTTCTCTCTTCTTCTCTCTCACATTCTGGTTATCACCTTGATTTTTAAAGCATAATTTCAATAATGTACACTTGTTTTTTGAGTTTCCATTAAATTGTTTAAGTTAAGCATTCAATTATGCAATTAGTCTAGATCCTAAATCAGATCAAGTTTGGTATCAGAGCATTTGGTAACAATTATTGCATTTGGTTTTGAATGCTAACAAGATCTAGGATTTAGAAGGGTGAAGGAAAGCTTGAAGAATATAATCCTGAGATCGGGAAAAAAAGAACTTTTCCAAAAATGTCTGTGTCTGGAATGGAGGTACCCGAAGAACTCAGTGAGCAGGAGTTTCAAAGAGCCTTATGGCAAATGAGAGCCGCGTTGCAAATGCTACTCAAAGAAAGGGAAGAACACATGAAACTTGAAGAAGATAATGCATTGAAGCAAGAAGATCATGGAGACCGTAAAGGCAAAAAGAAGCAACCAAGAGGTGGTGATGAACCCCCAAAATCTCCTCTGTCTACTCCTTCTTCTTCCCCTTCTTCTCCTTCTTCTACACATTCTATCTCTGCTAATCCTTTTAAGGGTGTAAATAAGCCTAAGATTAAATTGGATGTAAAATTTGAACTACCTAAGTATTGTGGTGAATTAGATGCTGAAAAACTAGATGATTGGATTCAGCAAGTAGAAGTCTATTGTAGAGTCCAAAGCCTCTTTGATGATGCTTCTAGGATCCAGTTAGCTACTCTTCGGTTGGGAGGTTCAGCTCTCACCTGGTGGGAGAGTAGGACTAAAGCAGAAATTTCACAGCATGGTAGAGTCAATTTGTCTTGGTCAGAATTTGTTAATGCTCTTAAAAAGCAATTTTATCCCCTAGGTCATATGCAATAGTTAATGATGAATTGGAAAACTTTTAGGCAAGGGAAAGGACAGTCTGTTCAAGATTACACCCACGAGTTTTGTAAAAGGGCTATTGCATTAAACGTACCTTTGTACACCCAGGATACTTTGCTAAAGTACATAGGAGGTCTTCACTCATATCTCAGACATTCTATTTTGGTCTTGAACCCTAGTAATTTGGATGAAGTTTGTGTCCAAGCTACACATTTAGAGTCAAGAGGAAAGGGTTCTTTTATTGATAAGTTTGATAATGATAACTCTGTAAAGAAATAATCTAAGGTTGCAAAGACAGGGAAAGGAAAGAAGACAGCTACAGTCAAGAAGGATGACAAGCTTTCTTGCTCTCATTGTGATAGGAAGGGTCATGATGAAGATCATTGTTGGAAGTTGCATCCCGAATTGAAGCCTAAGTGGGCTCAGAGACAGAATCAGAAACAAAAAGGTAAGGAGAAAGACACAAATGTTGTTATGGATCTTGGTTCCGATTCTGATGATGAAACTAAGATAACAGCTATGGGTTTGAAAGGTAAAGCTCCTATTGCTAGTGTTTCCTTTGATAGTTGTGCTTCTACACCTAAAGTTAATGAAGTCTTTGATGATAAGAAAAGGAATGAACTTTTTCACATAAGGGTTATTGCTAAGAATGTGAAACTTGATGCACTCATAGATAGTGGTTCTCAAGTTAACTTAATTTCTGAAGATGTTGTAAGAAACTTGGGATTGAAAACTACACTGCATAAGAAACCTTATCCACTAGGATGGATTTGCGAGAACGATAAATTGCAAGTAACAAGACAATGCACTTTGAAATTCTCAATCACTAGTAAGTTTGTGGATGAAGTACAATTTGATGTGGTTCCACTAGATATCTGTGGGATAGTTCTGGGTAGCCCTTATTTATATGATCAAAAAGCTATTTTCTACAGGGAAAAGAATGATTATCATTTGTTTAAAGATGGCATTCAGTATATTGTACATTCTCACAGGATTAAGACTAATCATTCTTTTACAAACACAAGGCAAGTAAAGAGGGTGATTAATGAAAGTAAAGATTTAACTCTAATGGCTGTCAGCACAGGTGGTTCTAGATAGGAACTTGGAGTAGCTAGCCAGGGTCAGATGTCGCAAGATGCACCCACAGTACAACATGAGGGAATGGTGATTGAAAGCATTGATGGTCCCTTGGGTAAGAATGTTTCTATTGTAAGAGATCGATATGTTGTTGATTTATTCTCTTTCATCTTTGCATTATTGTTCAGCTTGATGCTAGTCAATGTTGGTTGGTTAGTGGCTTCAACAGTTGATGTAGATGCTTATGGAAGTGATAAAGTGATGTTAATGTTCAACAATGTTGTTGCAGTCTTTGTTGTGATTGTGCATTAGGTATACAGATGTACAGAGGATACAGGACAAGTGGGGAGGCTAAGTCCTCACTTAATGTCTGAATAAATGCCACTTTTGGAGGTCCAAAAGCTCTCTAGTGGGGAGGCCTGATCCGGAGGATTTTTGTCAAATTTTGAAGTTCCTCATTTTTCTCCAAAAACATCT
>VDFB02065186.1:0-65965 GCA_007258455.2 Sequoia sempervirens | reverse complement strand
AATTTTGCCAGTGAGTAGCTTGACATGTTCTGAATGCAGTGTGACTATTAAAACTTCGAAAATGTTGAGAAAATGCTCTGAATTGCACACTTACTAAAAATAGTAAGTAATCGGAATCTGATGAAAATTTGCTGAGAGCCTGCTGGAAGCATACTGACAACAGTGTTAGTCTTTATTTTCAATTTATTCACCCCGTTTGACCTCAGATTGACTGGGAAAGTACAAACCCTAATTCTCAGACTTGGCCAAATTTCACGTTAAGGTTCAATGGCGGGCACATCTCGAAAAGACAGACAGTAGAAAAGAGAGACAACAACAAAACGACCGAAAAGCAAAGCCAAAATTAGGGGGTCCCCATTTGCAATGGGGCGATGTGTGAAAAAGGTCACAACAGGCATGTTTATGTCCTTACAGCAATAGATTATTTTACGAAATGGGTTGAGGCATGTTTATGTCCTTACAGCAACAGATCATTTCTCGCTTCGGAGTTCCTCGGAAAATTGTGGTTGATAATGCAACTTGCTTCTCATCAGAGGAGATTTTAAGTTTTTGTTTTGATCACGGTATCATGCTGTCGCATTCCTCAAATTATTATCCTCAGGGTAATGGACAGGCCGAATCATCCAATAAGAACATTGTCACAATTATACGCAAGTTAGTTGAGTCAAATCAGCGAGCTTGGCATACCAAGTTATATGACACCCTTTGGGCTGATCATATAACTCCTAAAAGAGCTATTGGCACCTCGCCTTTCATACTTTTGTATGGTACAGAAGCTATTCTGCTCATTGCATTGGAGTTGTTTGCTTTACAGCTGGCATCTACAGTGGAGGATGAAGAATTCAATGATCCTATTCAGAAGCGGATGTTGCTCCTGATGAAACTTCAAGAGGAGAGGACAAAGGTTTGTTGATAAAATCACTCAGCACCAGGAAAGAGTGAAGAAGATTTTTGATAAGAAGGCTCGTCACAGAGACTTTGAAGTTGGAGATCAAGTCCTTTTGTGGGACAAAAGGCATGAGCCAAAAGGAATGCATGGAAAATTTGATTCCTTGTGGTTAGGGCCCTTCCAGATTCATGAATCCGCAGGAGAGAACACTTATATTCTCTCACATCAGGATGGAAGGCTCTTCCCGCTTCCTTATAGCGTGCAGTATCTTAAGCACTTCAACCCTTCGGGGGAGGAGTAATATTGTAAATATTTTGTAAATACTTTTTATGCTTTATCATTATGTTGTTTTGTGTTTCCCCGTTCTGTGATGTTTTGTCGTGTTTTAGGTGATTTAGGTAGTCTTGTTTTAGGTGATTTTTAGGTTAGGTTTTTTTTTAGGAAACTCCAAATGTTTTTAGGTGATTAGGGAAAGTCCTAACTCCAATGCCCAATCGTAAATCACTGGTCTACGTAACACTGAGATTCTTAGCTTCTTCTATGCCGCAGGTATCCGACATGGTCACCAGACGGAGCCTAATGTTGTACCCAAACCAAATTTTTTGCTTCATCAAGGCATATTGCTTAAAATAGTCTAAACCTTGCTAAAATGATGTCAAATGCAGTTTTTGGGCAATATCAAGCATGGAGTTTTGTCAGTCAAAGGTAGTATCTATTGATCAGAACTTGAATCAGAGACTCAGAATGAAGCATTTCACGATGAAGGAGCATTTCACGACGACGATTATACCTTTGTATGGTCATTGCTGTGACCAAGACGAAGATTTCAGTGGTTAATTTTTGAAGATTTCTCAAGGAAAAGCAAAATTGCGCCCCTGTAGCCCAGGGGCGCCCTTCTTTTTGAAGGCCCAGGTTTTGTGGCATATGCTCATGAATACAGTCAAACTCTTTAGAATTACTCCAGTTATCCGATTAGCAATCATGTGAGGCTATCCGAGACTCGTGACTCCGGTAACTGACGTCAAAAGTTGAAGATTCCAGAAGTTACAGATTGCCGAAGCTTGTCATTTTGCAACTTTTGTGCCCCTGTAGCTCAAGGGCGCACTCTTTAAAGGAGGGTTAGATCTTGGTGTTCCTGATTATTGATGCATTTGATCTTTTCATGACTAGTTTGCCTTTCCAACGAGCTATCGAATTATAATATTTAAATGATTCTATATTTGAATATTTATAATTAAAGTTTTTTGATGATTTAATTATAATATTATCTTGGGATAATTATAATTAAATTTCTAATATTTATAGTTTTCCCTATCTAATTTGTCTTTATCTTATTTGATAAATAATATTGGTGATTTAACATTATTATAAGTCTATATAAAATTAAATTTTATACTTTTGATATCTAATTTATTGAGTTATTGTATTTTCCATAAGTTACAATATTGGGATCATGACAGGAACAATATTAGAAATTTAATTATAATTATCCCAAGATAATATTATAATTAAATCATCAAAAAAACTTTAATTATAAATATTCAAATATAGAATCATTTAAATATTATAATTGCATTAGATATTACAATTAATATAAATCTACAAGTATTAAGCGATTATCTTAATGGATAAAAAGGAAAAAAAGAAAATATAATTGTTAATATAAAAATACGATATAAAGGAACAACCAAAACAAAAGCAATCGTTCCTTTCGAGAGACTTGTTCTGTTCCGTCACTCTCCATTTATTGACTCTTATTCAGATATCCCTGTCGAGGCCATAAGATTCTCCGCCACATCACTTAAGGGCAAGATGAATTAATACCAGAAATTATTATCTGGGGGAGTACCGTCATCCTTAACATGTTCGTATTAATTGGAGAGAGGGACAAAGCCGTTAAATACTGAAGATGTCGATCTTGTTGATGGAGAGGCTAACAATAACGATTTCATTGCTAACTAAAATGAAGTCAAATAAACATCTTTCTACATGCTGTACCCACAACCAAAATTTTTGCTTCATCAAGGCATTTTGTTTAAAAGAGTCTAAATCTTGCTAAAATGATGTAAAATACAGTTTTTGGGCAATATCAAGCATGGAGTTTTTGTGAATATTTTTTCAGTCAAAGTCAGTTTTATTGATCATAACCTGAATCAGAGACTCAGAATGGAGCATCTCACGATGGAGGAGCATCTCACGACAGCATTTCACGTTGCACATGGTCATTTCAGTGACTTAGATAATGATTTCAATGGTTAATTTTTGAAGATTTCTCAGAGAAAAGCAAGAAAGCCCACTTGTAGCCCAGGGGCGCCCTTCTTTTTGAAGGTCAAGATTTTGTTGAAAGTGCTCATAACTACAGTCAATCTCTTCAGAATTGGTCTGGCTATCCGATGAGCTATCTAGCCAAGCTTTCCGAGACCCGTAACTCCGGCAACTGGCGACAGAAGTTGAAATTTCCAAAGTTTCACATTGTAGAAACTTGTCCTTTTTCGGCTTAAGTGCGCCTGTAGCTTGAGGGCGCCCTTCTTAAAGGGGGGGTGGATCTTGGTACTTCTGGTGGCTGATGCAGTCAATCTCTTCATGACTAGTCTGCTTATCCTACGAGCTATCAAACGCAGTCATTCGAGTCCCAGAGCTCTGGCAGCCAACGTCTGAAGATGAGCTTATAATGAAGATTTCACATCTTTGAGCTTCTTCGTTGCGTTTCCAGTGCAACTATAGCTCAGGGGCGCTTTTCAAAATGACCCTTGAGATGATCTAGTTTGCTGATGACGTCTTCCTGACATCAGTACTACTCTAGTCTAGCTTCGCGTTGCACCAAGTTCCTGTTAATCGGACATTCTGAAAGATCGTGGTAGAGATTCTACCAGGCACGTAAATAAGCGGGCGGACTGGCATAAAATTTTCATTGTATTTCTATAGGCCAGGGGCGCCTAGCCTTCAGGCTTGTCAGATGAGGTTATTGACGTTCGAAGTCTTCACGACACTTGAGCGTAATTACTCCAGCTATCCAACGAGCGTAGCCGTCAGCCTTTGGGATTTGGCAAACGCTCGTACGTGTGAGGTCTTTGTAAAATGCTGAAAAGTGAAGACATCCGGAAAATGGCTAAGTATGGAGCGTATATTTTAAATAAAAAACGCACTTGTATTTTTGAGGTCTTAGAAGTAGTTTTCTCACTTCGTCATCTCCAGAGATATCTCTTCTCAATGCTCCTAGCTATGCAGAGACAGTCCACACACAAATCGGGGCATTCCAGCTCTCGGTATTGGAGGACAAAGTAGGGTACTTGGATGAAAGTTCAACTTTGGTCAAAATGGTGTCAGTGCAACTGTAGCTCAGGGGCGCTTTTACTTTTCAGCCCCACGCACTTTTCGATGCCGCGGCGATATCCTCATGGATGTAATATTTCTAGTTACGAGTGAACTGCAGGTCCCATTAACAGTAAGCCTCATCGCCTCGCCGCGAAGTACCAAGCGAAGTATCATGGCAAATTTAGGAAAATGGTTAAGTCTCATACCCTGCAAATGAATTTAATCAAGGGTCAATTTTTGAGGTTAAATGATGGATTTTGGCAGTTGACGAATTTCGCCAGACATTTCTTTGCTCACAGTTTAAGCATGAATATCTCGGCCTAATCTCAAAGACGTCTCTTGGCCACTTAGGAAATCAAAGGTCAAGATGGTTTCATTGTAACTTAGAAATACTATAAAATAGGAAGTTAATAAAAGTGCAATATCTTGAGCAAATGGATGCCTATGAGGTCAAATAAAGACTTTTTGAAATCAGTGAAGCTCGCCGGTGAATCCAAGTGCTTTACTTGGTTTGTCAACTGACGTTAAATAATATTTAATATTTATTCTTGCATATTTAAAGCATTAATGGCTTAATTTAAAGATGGCTTTGGTAAATTGTGACATGATAAATATTATTTTATTATTATTTATTTTAATTTAGTGTCGTGATTAGTGTAACCGGAAGGGTCCAATCGTAAGATTCTCTATTTCAGTTGAAGCTCTTTAAATCTTGCAATCAACATTATGGTGCGATTTTGCTCTATTAATTCAAGCATGGCGTCATATTTCATTCACATAGCTTGAGCAAATTCGTAATTCTTCAAAGCAAAGGCGAATTTCCTTCAGAGTTGGGTGAATTTCTCATCAGTAATCATTGGTGAAGACATCAAAACACTTTCTTTGCAAGTACAACTTAAATTATTAGCAGAGTTTAGACAAGATGGTGATTTTCGCGGTATGGAGCACTAAAAACTTCTATCTTCTGTCTTAAATTCTTCTATTTCTCATCTTAAATTCTTTCGCATGTTTGAGAAAATGGCGACTTTTGACAAAACAAATCATCTGGGTTGATTCAAAATAGCTTCCTCGAGAAAACCCATATGCCAGAATTTTTCAGGAAAATTTAATCTAGAGCATCAGTTCTCGAGTTTCTAATTTTCTCAACTGAAAATTCCTTGCATGGTCGAGTAGAAGTCAAATTTTCGCAAATTTGACATTCTAGGTTGTCTTAGAATCTTTTTCTGGACAAAACCCATATCTCAGATTTTTCCGTGAAAATTGCCCTTTGATAGGCTATTTTTAGCCTCAGCAGGCTTTTTTTAGTTTTCTAGAAAAGTTGTCAGAATATAGCCGTGTTCACAGTCAACAGGCGAGTTTTTCAGAGTACAGTACACAGACTGAATTCAAGACCAAATCGGTCTTAATTCATGATTTCATTAGAAAAGCTGAGACTGATTTGTATCAAGCTGTAGAGGAGATGTTGGCTATCACTTCAGTTACGGAGCCGCCAAAGTTACCAGTCAGTGAAATGCTAGTTTGAGTGTGCAAAGATTGCCAAGATTGCTCAAGTTGCTGACATTCAGATGTTGATGCAGTTAACAATCTCATGGAGGGATTGGTTGCTCGAGATCATGGCCAGTAGACTTCAGTTCCCACTTCTCAGAATAGACATTAAACACAGGAGTTAAACTTGGTGTTATCTTTTCACGTTAACTCGTTGTCTCATCTCATGCATATCTATTCTGGGATTAGCTTTATTTACTTGGAGTTTTATTTAGGGTTTACGTTAATTGATGGTAGTGTTCCAATTAACATGCTTTCAATAAGGACGTGCATGCTTGCACAATTGTCCATCTTTAGATTAGATGTTTCGGTTAACTGATGGTAGTTTTCTAGTTAACTGTATAGTTTGCTTTATTAGGGCTTAGCAATAAATCTTGCATGTATTGCAAGACTGTAGTTGACTCAAGGTGATTTTAGGGTTCCCTACACCTTTTGATGTCTATAAATAAGAGCTTTTGCTCATTTGTACATAACTTTTGCACGAGAGAGAAATATATGCTGTGCCTACCTTGCCCTGAATATTACTCTTTTGTAATTTGTTCATGCGTCTTTACTATTATGATGAATTGTTATGCCACATAGGGTTTCATGCAATTGTAATGGTGAATTCTTTCCATAGTTAGATCAAATCTGTTTTGTGTTCAATAAGCTTGTTCAGATTGAGATGGATAGTTGTGCCACCTTGCCTTCAAGTAGAGAATCTGCGCTTGGTTATCGTGTATTGTTGTGAACAATAAACTTATTCGGATTGAGCTGATAGTTGTGCCACCTTGCCTTCAAGTTGAGAATCCGTATTCAGTTTATCTGTGATGTTGTTACCAATAAACGTGTTTAGATTGAGCTGATAGATGTGCCACCTTGCCTTTCAGTTGAGAATCTATACTCGTTTATCGTCTGATAGTCAAACCTTGCTCCGTTTCTTCATGCTCTGTTTTGTTGAGGAGACTGGATAGAATTTAAGTAATTAAGTTTAGTTGTACTTAGTAGTCTGCAAAACCAGAAAATACTCAGCTGCAACGTATATAGTTTTCGAGAAAGCCTTGTACCTCTACAGCTGAAACAAAAAGACGGGATATAGTTTAGTTTATTTCCATTTGCAAGTACTTTTGTCAAGCACAACGAGGGAGCTTCCCCTCCTAATTTGAAGAGCACTCATTGCGTAGTGTGCATAGTTGTCCGTACCAACTCTTACTCCAGAGGTGCTAGTTGTTACGCCAACAGTTTTCTGGCGCCGACCGTGGGGCACGAGGCCTCGAAAACTTCATGTCACGGTTATGACTATCTGGCGTCCTACTGCTCCTGTTCAACAACCAGCACTAAGTCTGCTTGTTATACAGCCGAATTTAGTGTTCATTGAAGCAGAACAGTCAAATATTATTAGTAGCTTGCGCACGTTTATTTTTGAAAATCATACATCTACCACTCAGTGGAGAAACGCGGCTACAACTCTGGATAAAGAAGAAGAGAAAGCAGATCTTGCAGCAGGTAGACCAGTTTTGCCACCTCCCGCGTGGAATTAAGCATCCTGGCGTACCGAGTTTATATTAGAAGAAGGAGAGGTAATCCTCCCATTCAGCCAGATCCTGATTTCCAAGAAGCTCCTGATCAGTTTACTGAATCAGAAATTTTTGAAGAAGAGATACCCATTCCAATTGCAGAGATGGGTGATCGTAACAATGATGATCACAATAATAACGACGGTCGTAATGGAAGAAACGCAAGACGTCCAACCCCCTTGCCTTGGGGCGACAATATTGGACCGTTGGCTCTACAAGGACATCATGAACTACCCAAGGGTTCATGCAAGTTTTTCCCGAGATTTCATGGCGATGGTGCTAAACATCCAGATGAACATCTATCAGCATTCACGGCGGCTTGTTCCGTTTTGCATGTTGCACATGAGGACATTGTTGTTCATCTTTTTGTGGAAACTCTTGAGAACAATGCAGCAGACTGGTTCAATAATCTTGAACCAAGAATTATCACCAGTTGGGCTGTCATGAGCGAGAAGTTCTTGGCAAGATTCAAGCCTGTGGAAGACAGTCATAGATTATTTGCACAACTCTCAAATTCAAAGATGGAGAAGCATGAAACGATGAGGGAATTCGTGGCAAGGTTCAATCGCCTTGTTACACGTCTTTCTCACACTTTGAATCCGTCTGATGAGATTTTGATGAGTTCTTTCATCAACGCGCTACCATCAGAAATTGCCTTTTTCCTGAAGATAAGAGAAGAAGATGATCTACAACACCTTCAGGAGGAAGCTATAAAGCTTGAAGATAACATGATTACAAGCGGCAAGATGAAAGATGATTCGATCAGGCCACTCGTGCAAGCGTCGGCCGATCCGTTGCTACAGAAGGTAGCAAATGAGGTGACAATACTAAAGAGACAGTCACCACCTCAAGGGCAACCAGCCTTGCCCGCACCACCACCTTTTCAACCACAACCAGTGTACCAGCCAAGAAGGAATAACTTTCAGCCGTACAATAATTTCAAGTCAAAGTTTCCGCAAGGAGAACCGAGACAAAATAATGAAGCTGAAAAGGCTATGGTCTTTTGCACATTCCATGATTCAGTAGAGCATACCGGAGCTACTTGTCCGGAAAATCAAAGAATGAATCAGCTCATGGGATTTGCCGATTCTACTCCTAGTTTAGACTTCATACCTTCCAGTTCAAACGTCGTCTCTACACAGACAGATGAGTTTGATGGCGACTCCGCAATGGGATATTTTGATCGAGAACCCGTTAATGAAGAAGAAGAATCCCGTCATTTTTCTCTCGCAGTGAATCATGAGAATATCACCTCACCTGTGTTCACACGTGCTCAGCATTTCAAGGCACAGAAGGAGGAGGAAAGGCGGAATTTGAATACAAAAGCAAAGGAAGTAGCTTCTACTTCTAATCAAAAACCTTCACAAGAAAATATCTTGCCAGCAGCTTTAGATACGTCTTCAGCAAGCTTTGACATCGTGTCTTCCATGATGAAGACAAAGGTATAGATATCTCAACTGGAGTATTTACAAGATCATCCAGAGCAGTTGGATAGAATCTTGAATGTTCTTAAAAAGAAGAATGTCGTTCAGCCGACATTACTACAATCCTCAGTTCCTGCAGAAGAGAAGCCTAGGCCATTTTATATATCTTTATAAATAGGAGGTTTTAAACTGAGCAATTGCATAATTGACAGTGGAGCTTCGGACAATGTTATGCCCTTACAGATTATGAACGCGTTGGGACTTTAATGCACCCCGACTCAGGAAAAGTGTTATTCACTTGAGTCCAAGCCGGTGCCGTTAGTCGGTCAACTCAAAGATGCGCAAGTGAGGCTAGCGTCATGTCCAGAGAAAAAGATCATGATGACCATCCTAGTGGCTGATATTCCTACCAGTTATGGGATGTTACTTAGTAGAAGTTTTTGCAAGGATCTTGGAGGAGAAATACAGATGGATTGGTTGTTCGCGACAATCCCATTGAAGAAAGGCACTTTCAAGTTGGAACCGTAAACAAAATCAAAGTTCACAGTGGTGAAGTCCCAGGACCCACATGCTCAAGTGTTGTATCAAGACACGGGTCTAGGAACATATGCTATGGTGTCCGAAGTGACGGAAGATTGTCAGAATTTTGCACTTTCCACCGAATTGTCAGATGAAGAATCGAAGATGTGGATGATGCAGTTTGATGGCAGTTGTTCGACTTCAGGCTCCGGAGCGGGAGTAGTGATTATCTCTCCCGAAGGTCGTTTATATCCTTTTGCATATAGGTTGCAATTCGATTGCACTAATAATACTGCAGAATACGAGGCGCTTTTGTTAGGTCTCAAAAATGCAAAGGATATGGGGATCAAGCTGCTTCAAGTTGAAGGAGATGCAGAGCTGATCGTTAAGCAAGTCAGAGAACAATTTCATGTTAGAAAGAATCGTCTCCAAAACTACAGGCAGAGGGTATGGAATGCAATCAACTAGTTTGATGCATTCGATATCAAATATATTTCAAGAATGAACAATAGCAAAGCTGATGCTCTTGCAGTTTCAGCCGCTCTTTTTATGCCTAACTCTGACTTTTGTCAGAATTCATTTGCTATTGAGTTAATCTACAGACCAGCTGTTCTTGATAATTCAGACAACTGGCAAGTCTTCAGTGACGATGAGGATATTGAAGAATTTCTCGTCATGGGAGACAATTACAAAGAATTATTCTTTGAAGGGAGTTCAACTCCTTACAAAGAGTCAATTACTGAAGAATCTGAGGTTATAGAATCTGGAATCATACAGTTGAAAGGAAATTAGATTCCTAAAGGTTTTGTATCCTTAGAGGATATTTTTGACAGGCATGATCGTTACATCCAAGATCAGAAAAGGTCAGGGGTGAATACTTTATCAGAATATATCAAGTCAACATAGGTACTGAAGACAAGCCTCGGTTTGTGAATTTAGGCAAGTGTTGTACTCCTGAGGAGACTGAGAGGTTTATTGCCTTGTTCAAGCAGTACAAGGATGTTTTCGCCTGGTCATATTAAGATTTAAAGGTCTTCACACCCATTGAATTGTCTTACACAATTCCGCTGAAGTCTGAAGTTAAGCCTTTCAGGCAGAAACAAAGACATTATAATCCGCGAATTCAGGATACTATCTATGCGGAAATTTAGAAGATGGTGGACTCCAGAATAATTTTTCCTATTCATCACTCCACCTGGGTGTCAAATATTGTTCCTGTGCGCAAGAAGAATGGAGAAATCAGAATTTGCGTTGATTTCAGGAACTTGAATCAATCGTCCTTAAAGGACAATTATCCCTTACCTATCATGGAGCATACATTGCAGACAGTTACCGGATCAGAAATGCTATCTCTTCTTGATGGTTTTTCTGGTTATAATCAGATTGCACTGGCTGAGGAGGATTAGATCAAGACAACTTTCACTACGCCGTGGGGAACGTTTGCTTATGAGAGGATGCCTTTCGGCCTTATCAATGCCGGTGCTACTTTTCAAAGAGCCATGGATTTAGCGTTTTTTCAGATAAACGGAGTGATCACTTTTCACACCTTGTAAAAGTATTCGAGAGATGCAGGTATCACAAAATATCTTTGAATCCGAAGAAGACAATCTTTGCGGTGATGGAGGGCAAGTTACTTGGCCATATCGTTTCCAAAGAAGGTACCAGAATAGATCCGAATCGGGTGGATTCAATTAGAAACCTATCTCTCCCTACAAGCAAAACGCAGGTGCACTCCTTTTTCGGTAAAGTTAACTTTATCCGAAGGTTCATACCTGATTTCTCAGAGCTGACAAAGGAGATTTCAGCAATGATGAAGAAGACGTCTACTTTTGTGTGGACGAATGAAGGCAAACAGGGCTTTATCAAGATTAAAGAAGCTATTGCAAATGCACCAGTGTTAGTTCGACCTGACTTTCAGAAGGATTTTATCCTTTACTGTTATGCGTCGGAACATTCACTGTCTGCCATTCTAACACAGAAGCTCAGCGAAGAAGGAGAATCTCCTATTGCTTTTATGAGTGCTAATTTTAAAGATGCTGAGATGCGTTATTCTCAGATTGAAAAGAATGCTTATGTTGTTGTTAGAGCTGTCAAGAATTTTAGATTTTATCTTTTGAATTCACATACAACGGTGTATTTCACCGATCCAGCAGTCAAAAGCGTGCTTACCCAGCAGGTGATGGGCACAAAAAGAGGGAATTGGATCGCGAGGGTTCAGGAATATGATCTAGAGATCAAACCAACCAAGCTTGTTCGCGGACAAGGTCTTTGTCGGTTATTGGCGGAAGATGGAGATCGCAAATTCAAGAGCAATGGTGGAATTGGTTCAGAACAAAAAGTTGAAGAGGACCTTCCTTTGGTCCTACTTGTTAATTCTGCGGAAGAATGGTACACACCTTTGTGGTATTATTCAGCGTATGGAGAATGTCCATGTCACATGGACAAACAGCAGAAAAGAACACTGAAATTAAAAGCATAGAATTTCGTGCTTGTTAACAACGTTCTGTACAAGCGTGGCCTTGACGAAACTTTTCTATTATGTGTCGGAAAGGATCAGCAACGAAGATTGTTAGAAGCTTTTCATAATCAAGCATGCGGAGGACACTTTTCATCAAGGGTCACTGCATTTAAGATTCTACGAGCACAGTTTTATTGGCCTACTATGTTTCGTGACGCATATGATTGGGTGTACAAATGTCAGTTATGTCAGTAGTTTGCTGGTGAAGTGAAATTGGCATCTTTTCCACTCAGGCCAGTTGTCATTGATGCTCCATTTCAGCAGTGGGGTATTGATTTCGTAGGACCTGTCAATCCAGTTTCCAGCAAGGGGCATGTGTATGTCCTGACAGCGACAGATTATTTTACAAAATGGGTTGAGGCGATTCCTACTAAACGAGCTATGTCCGAAGTGGTTTGCAGCTTTCTAAAGGAGAATATCATTTCTCGCTTCGGAGTTCCTCAAAAAATTGTGACTGATAATGCAACTTGTTTCTTGTCAGAAGAGATTTTGAGTTTTTGTTTTGATCATGGCATCATGCTATCTCATTCATCAGATTATTACCCTCAGGGTAATGGACAGGCCGAATCATCCAATAAGAACATTGTCACAATTATACGCAAGTTGGTTGTGTCAAATCAGCGAGCTTGGCATACTAAGTTGTATGATGCTCTTTGGGCTGATCGTATAACTCCAAAAAGAGCTATTGGCACCTCGCCTTTTATATTTTTGTATGGTACAAAAGCTATTCTGCCCATTACCTTGGAGTTGTCTGCTTTACAGTTAGCATCTGCAGTAGAAGATGAAGAATTCCATGATCCTATTCAGAAGCGGATGTTGCTCCTGATGAAACTTCAAGAAGAGAGGACAGAGGTTGTTGATAAAATCACTCAACATCAAGAAAGAGTGAAGAAATTTTTTGATAAGAAGGCTCGTCACAGAGACTTTCAAGTCGGAGATCAAGTCCTTTTGTGGGACAAAAGGCATGAGCCAAAAGGAATGCATGGAAAATTTGATTCCTTATGGTTAGGGCCCTTCTAGATTCATGAATCTATAGGAGAGAACACTTACATTCTCTCACATCAGGATGGAAGGCTCTTCCCGCTTCCTTATAGCGGGCAGTATCTTAAGCACTTCAACCCTTCGGGGGAGGAGTAATATTGTAAATATTTTGTAAGTAATTTTTTATGCTTTATTGTTATGTTGTTCTGTGTTTCCTCGTTCTGTGATGTTTTGTCGTGTTTTAGGTGATTTTCTAGGTTAGGTTTTTAGGAAACTCCAAATGTTTTAGGTGATTAAGAAAAAAGTCCTGACTCCAATGCCCAATTGTAAATCACTGGTCTACTTAACACTGAGATTCTTAGGTTCTCCTATGCCGTAAGTATCCGACATGGTCACCAGACGGAGCCTAATGTTGTACCCAAAACCAAAATTTTTGCTTCATCAAGGCATTTTGTTTAAAAGAGTCTAAATCTTGCTAAAATGATGTAAAATACAGTTTTTGGGCAATATCAAGCATGGAGTTTTTGTGAATATTTTGTCAGTCAAAGTCAGTTTTATTGATCATAACCTGAATCAGAGACTCAGAATGGAGCATTTCACGATGGAGGAGCATCTCACGACAGCATTTCACGTTGCACATGGTCATTTCAGTGACTTAGATGATGATTTCAATGGTTAATTTTTGAAGATTTCTCAGAGAAAAGCAAGAAAGCGCACTTGTAGCCCAGGGGCGCCCTTCTTTTTGAAGGTCAAGATTTTGTTGAAAGTGCTCATAACTACAGTCAATCTCTTCAGAATTGGTCTGGCTATTCGATGAGCTATCCAGCGAAGCTTTTCGAGACCCGTAACTCCGGCAACTGGCGATAGAAATTGAAATTTCCTAAGTTTCACATTGTAGAAACTTGTCCTTTTTCAGCTTAAGCGCGCCTGTAGCTTGAGGGCGCCCTTCCTAAAGGGGGGGTGGATCTTGGTACTTCTGGTGGTTGATGCAGTCAATCTCTTCATGACTAGTCTGCTTATCTGACGAGCTATCAAACACAGTCATCCAATCTCAGAGCTCTGGCAGCTAACGTCTGAAGATGAGCTTATAATGAAGATTTCACATCTTTGAGCTTCTTCGTTGCGTTTCCAATGCAACTATAGCTCAGGGGCGCTTTTCAAAATGACCCTTGAGATGATCCAGTTTGCTGATGAGGTCTTCCTGACATCAGTACTACTCTAGTCCAGCTTCGCGTTGCACCAAGTTGCCTGTTAATCGGACATTCTGAAAGATCGTGGCAGATATTCTACCAGGCACGTAAATAAGCGGGCGGACTGGCATAAAATTTTCATTGTATTTCTATAGGCCAAGGGCGCCTAGCCTTCAGGCTTGTCAGATGAGGTTATTGACGTTCGAAGTCTTCATGACACTTGAGCGTAATTACTCCAGCTATCCAACAGGCCTAGCTGTCAGCCTTTGGTATTTGGCAAACGCTCGTACGTGCAAGGTCTTTGTAAAATGCTGAAAAGTGAAGACATCCGGAAAATGGCTAAGTATGGAGCGTATATTTTAAATAAAAAACGCACTAGTATTTTTGAGGTCTTGGAAGCAGTTTTCTCGCTTCGTCATCTCCAAAGATATCTCTTCTCAATGCTCCTAGCTATGCAGAGAGACAGTCGGCACACGAATCGGGGCATTCCTGCTCTCGGTATCGGAGGACAAAGTAGGGTACTTGGATGAAAGTTCAACTTTGGTCAAAATAGTGTCAGTGCAACTGTAGCTCAGGGGCGCTTTTACTTTTCAGGCCCTTAATGCACTTTTCAGATGCCATGCGTATATCCGTTGGATGCAGAATGCTTCTAGTTACGCAGTGAACTTGGTTTCCTGTCAGCAGGGTTCATCGTTCGTTGTCAGCAGCTGTTTGAAGTATCACATGGCAGTTTAGGAAAATCGGTCTGGTACCTGTAAATGAATTTAATCAAGGGTGCCTAATTTTTTGAGGTGTTAAATGATGGATTTTGTAGTGACAACTCCCAACAGACATTTCTTCTTTGCTTAGCAGGCTTCGCGATGAATATTTCAGTTTAGTCTCAGCATCACCCGGTCACTCAGAAATCAGTGTCGAAGATGGTCAGTTGTAACTTTGTAGTCAGCTACAAAGTAGGAAGTTAATAAAAAGTGCAATATCTTGAGCAAATGGACGCCTATAAGGTCAAATGATGACTTTTCGGAATCAGTGAAGTTCGCCGGTGAATCTTAAAGCTTTACTTGGTTTGTCAACTGATTTAAAATAATATTTAATATTGATTCTTGCATATTTAAAGCATTAATGGCGATTTCCTAAAGATGGCGCCTTTGCAAATTGCATGATAAATATTATTTTATTATTATTTATTTCCAGACTTAGTGTCAGTATTAGTGTAACTGGAAGGGGTCCAATCAGAAGACTTCTATTTCAGTTGAAGTTTTAAATCTTGCAGTCAACATTATGGTGCGATTTTGCTCTATTAATTCAAGCATGGCATCATATTTCATTCACACAGCTTGAGCAAATTCGTAATTCCTCAGAGCAAAGGCGAATTTCTTTCAGAGTTGGGAAAATTTCTCATCAGCAATCATTGGTGAAGACATCAAAACACTTTCTTTGCAAATACAATTCAGAATTATCAGCAGAGTTTAGACAAGATGGCGATTTTTGCAGAAGTGGAGCACTAAAAACTTCTATCTTCTGTCTTAAATTCTTCTATTTCTCATCTTAAATTCTTTCGCATGTTTGAGAAAATGGCGACTTTTGACAAAACAAATCATCTGGGTTGATTCAAAATAGCTTCCTCGAGAAAACCCATGTGCCAGAATTTTTTAGGAAAATTTAATCCAGAGAATCAGTTCTCGAGTTTCTAATTTTCTCAACTGAAAATTCCTTGCATGGTCGAGTAGAAGTCAAATTTTCGCAAATCTGACATTCTAGGTTGTCTTAGAATCTTTTTCTGGACAAAACCCATATCTCAGATTTTTCCGTGAAAATTGCCCTTTGATAGGCTATTTTTAGTTTTCTAGAAAATTTGTCAGAATATAGCCGTGTTCACAGTCAACAGGCAAGTTTTTGAGAGTACAGAACACACAGACTGAATTCAAGACCAAATCAGTCTTAATTCATGATTTCATTAGAAAAGCTGAGACTGATTTGTATTAAGCTGTAGAGGAGATGTTGGCTATCACTTTAGTTACGGAGCTGCCAAAGTTACCAGTCAGTGAAATGCTAGTTTGAGTGTGCAAAGATTGCCAAGATTGCTCAAGTTGCTGACATTCAGATGTTGATGCATTTAACAATCTCATGGAGGGATTGGTTGCTCGAGATCATGGCCAGTAGACTTCAGTTCCCACTTCTCAGAATAGACATTAAACACAGGAGTTAAATTTGGTGTTATATTTTCACGTTAACTCGTTGTCTCATCTCATGCATATCTATTCTGGGATTAGCTTTATTTACTTGGAGTTTTATTTAGGGTTTACATTAACTGATGGTAGTGTTCCAGTTAACATGCTTTCAATAAGGACGTGCATGCTTGCACAATTGTCCATCTTTAGATTAGATGTTTCGGTTAACTGATGGTAGTTTTCCAGTTAACTGTATAGTTTGCTTTATTAGGGCTTAGCAATAAATCTTGCATGTATTGCAAGACTGTAGTTGACTCAAGGTGATTTTAGGGTTCCCTACACCTTTTGATGTCTATAAATAAGAGCTTTTGCTCATTTGTACATAACTTTTGCACGAGAGAGAAATATATGCTGTGCCTACCTTGCCCTGAATATTACTCTTTTGGTATTTGTTCATGCATCTTTACTATTATGATGAATTGTTATGCCACATAGGGTTTCATGCAATTGTAATGGTGAATTCTTTCCATAGTTAGATCAAATCTGTTTTGTGTTCAATAAGCTTGTTTAGATTGAGATGATAGTTGTGCCACCTTGCCTTTAAGTAGAGAATCTGCGCTTGGTTATCGTGTATTGTTGTGAACAATAAACTTATTCGAGTGAGCTGATAGTCGTGCCACCTTGCCTTCAAGTTGAGAATCCGTATTCAGTTTATCCTGTGATGTTGTTACCAATAAACATGTTTAGATTGAGCTGATAGATGTGCCACCTTGCCTTCAAGTTGAGAATCTATACTCGTTTATCGTCTGATAGTCAAACCTTGCTCCGTTTCCTCATGCTCTGTTTTGTTGAGGAGACTGGATAGAATTTAAGTAATTAAGTTTAGTTGTAGTTATTAGTCTGCAAAACCAAAAAATACTCAGCTGCAACGTATATAGTTTTTGAGAAAGCCTTGTACCTCTACAGCTGAAACAAAAAGACAGGATATAGTTTAGTTTATTTCCATTTGCAAGTACTTTTGTCAAGCACAACGAGGGAGCTTCCCCTCCTAATTTGAAGAGCACTCATTGCGTAGTGTGCATAGCTGTCCGTACCAACTCTTACTCTAGAGGTTCTAGTTGTTACGCCAACACTACAGCACCGAGAAGGTAACGCATAGATATGAATCCGAAATTAGTCATGGGTGTATTGCAATAAGCGCTCATTAGTCACAGAGCCGCGATTAGGGAAGACACCTTAACGGGTATGTCTATTCAAGGTAACGTCTCTACACCGAATGGGCACATCCTTTCCCATTAAGACAAAGCTATAAAGAGGCACCGATGAAGCAAGAGAAGGAAAGGAACGGAGTCAGAAATGGAGGAACGACAGGAGAAGCATAGTGGCTCAGGTGAGGTTGCTCACTTAGCAATTAATATTTAGTATTTCAAAATATCAATAGTAGATACTCCTTCAGCCATAAGTTCACTATGCATTGAAGAACTATACTCTACAATCCTTTTCACATGTGCATTGACTATACCTGTGAGCCGAACTAACTCCATCATAGGCTATCTATAATCCTTGAGTGACAAACTCATGTATGAAGACCACTTTATCATATAGTCTGATAATTAAGATTGTTGCTTCCTAGAAATGAGTCTAATTTCTGAAATTAATCTAATGCCTGAACCAGCAATGCCTTTTCTTCTTAACCCATATTTGTTCATGCTTCCCAATTCACATTCTAATAAAAAGTAATGTTGATAAGAGTGATAATACGCAGATAAAGGATTGTGCTCCTTCTAGACTTGAATATAAGTGATCTGATAGTATTGTTTGTTAATGATTATAATCATGGTAGGAACATATTTGATATTTATTTTAAGAATCAATGATAAATGTAAATGCATTCTTAAATATTGACTTCTAAGTGAAATGAATACAATTATCTCCGACTTTTAAAAGAGTGTCTTCTATGTGCTTGTATGCCTACCAAGGGGGAAGGGCCTGAGAAAAGTGGTGCCTAAAAACCCCACTTAACAATCCGCTGCGGCCATGGAGGGGCGGTAGGCCTAGGCCACTTATAAGCTCCGCTGGCTTCCCCCAGTGGGTCATGTGTCTTCCGAGGTGATGACGTGGGTAGAGAAAGTAGGTGCAAGTGTTTCCACTAAGCACGCCACTCATCATATATCTTTATTACTTGTTATGACTGCGTTTATATTCTGGATATCTAGATATTAATGCTAACAAAAAAATGTTGTTAATATGATGAATACAGGATTCAAATCTAAGGATTATTGAGATAGGAGAAAATTCATTTGATAGAAGAACGCATAAACATAATCAACAAGCAAATTCTAGGACACGTCCGGTAAGGGACATTACAGTGGTATCAGAGCAACTTTCTTGCCATCCTGTGGGAAACTATGAAAACCTACTATAGGAAAGGCTCGAGGAACAACCTTAAGAGCAATCATGATGGGGATGACCTTATAGGTGACTCCCTAATCGATGAGCTTAGAACCTTTATGGAGAGTAGTGAGAAGAAAACCCAAGCCCTTTTGGAGCAAAATGAAAAAACTAACCAAGCTTTACTTCAAGCCCTCCAAAATCTGAGTAGCGGTAATAATAAGGAGGCCAACTCTAAACTTTCTGAAAACAATCTTTTCACCCCCTCATGGGACATGAGCTCTAGACCCACCCGACCTCCTTTCTTTCAAAATGAAGAAAACCGTATCAATAAACCCCCCATAGAGGACGTAGATGAGATTGTGGAAGCCTACTATAGATTAGAACCTGAAAGAAGGGAGCTAGTATCTTTTAAAGAATATTGTGAAGCCAAACAAAGAGCTATTCCAAGAAGGGTGGAGAGGGACCCAACTGATAAAGAACTTCAAAGTAGAGTAAGCAAATTAACTCTCCCCAACTTTAATGGCGAAGACAAGACCACTGCCCGATCATGGGTTCAAAAACTAGATACTTATCTATCCTTAAGCCCAATGACCGAAACAAATGCCATCAAGTTTTCCATATTACATCTAAGTAGGATGGCCCATGATTGGTGGCATCACGGTCTCATAACTCAAGGACATCAACAAGTCAAGACCTATGATGACTTTACTCAAAGGTTGATCAAACGATTCGACCAAAAACACCCCGAGTGGTACTTCCGTGAACTTACTAGAGTAAGGCAACTTGGGAATATTGAAAACTATGCCACTGAGTTCCAAAGACTAGCAGTCATGGTCCCTGAAATTTCCCAAGAGAGACTTATTTGTTCATAGAGGGTCTAAGGGGATCAGTCAGAAGTTTGGTGAGTGCATTAGTACCCACTCGCCTAGATGAAGCTATTCAAAAGGCTATGAAGTTTGAAGAAAGTGGACCAAGGGACAAATCCAAGAACTCTTCCTCATCATCCAAACCTCCTCGCAAGGAGGAAGGGCCGAAAAGGTAAGATTCACTAAGGACATGTCCTTATTGTAAGGGGAAGCGAGATCATGGACATATGTGTCAAGCAATGAAAGACCTAAAAGAAAAGGGGTTGTGCTTCACTTGCAATGGACCATGGGAACGTGGTCATCGATGTAAGAGAAGGGGCCAAGTCCACAAGATAGGAGCAACCCTTGAGGATGAAAGCAATGGACAACCAAGTAAGAAACCAAGGTACAGGGAGAATGATCTCAAAAGTATCCAATCTTAAATAGGACAACGAACAAATGGAGTTTGTGGAAGAGAAAGTCTAAGTGGGTATGACAACATCAACGATCGAAGCAACGTACGGATCAACCAATCTTTCTAATGAGAATTGGAAAAAATTCTTCATAAGAGCATTGCATAGATATGAGTCACACTCCTAATCCTCTTCTTAAGTTCTTATCTTAGAGGACATCCATGATACAAATCAGGAATTGCTTGAGGGCAAGCAAATTTAAGAGGGGAGGACTGTCATGATCCCAATATTGTAACTTATGGAAAATACAATAACTCAATAAATTAGATATCAAAAGTATAAAATTTAATTTTATATCTACTTATAATAATGTTAAATCACCAATATTATTTATCAAATAAGATAAAGACAAATTAGATAGGGAAAACTATAAATATTAGAAATTTAATTATAATTATCCCAAGATAATATTATAATTAAATCATCAAAAAAACTTTAATTATAAATATTCAAATATAGAATCATTTAAATATTATAATTGCATTAGATATTACAATTAATATAAATCTACAAGTATTAAGCGATTATCTTAATGGATAAAAAGGAAAAAAAGAAAATATAATTGTTAATATAAAAATACGATATAAAGGAACAACCAAAACAAAAGCAATCGTTCCTTTCGAGAGACTTGTTCTGTTCCGTCACTCTCCAATTATTGACTCTTATTCAGATATCCCTGTCTAGGCCATAAGATTCTCCGCCACATCACTTAAGGGCAAGGTGAATTAATACCAGAAATTATTGTCTAGGGGAGTACCGTCATCCTTAACATGTTCGTATTAATTGGAGAGAGGGACAAAGCCGGTAAATACTGAAGACGTCGATCTTGTTGATGGAGAGGCTAACAATAACGATTTCATTGCTAACTAAAATGAAGTCAAATAAACATCTTTCTACAGCACCGAGAAGGTAACGCATAGATATGAATCCGAAATTAGTCATGGGTGTATTCCAATAAGCGCTCATTAGTCACAGAGCCATGATTAGGGAAGACACCTTAATGAGTATGTCTATTCAAGGTAACGTCTCTACACCGAATGGGCACATCCTTTCCCATTAAGACAAAGCTATAAAGAGGCACCGTTGAAGCAAGAGAAGGAAAGGAACGGAGTCAGAAATGGAGGAACGACAGGAAAAGCATAGCGGCTCAGGTGAGGTTGCTCACTTAGCAATTAATATTTAGTATTTCAAAATATCAATAGTAGATACTCCTTCAGCCATAAGTTCACTATGCATTGAAGAACTATACTCTACAATCCTTTTCGCATGTGCATTGACTATACCTGTGAGCCGAACTAACTCCATCATAGGCTATCTATAATCCTTGAGTGACAAACTCATGTATGAAGACCACTTTATCATATAGGCTGATAATTAAGATTGTTGCTTCCTAGAAATGAGTCTAATTTCTGAAATTAATCTAATGCCTGAACCAGCAATGCCTTTTCTTCTTAACCCATATTTGTTCATGCTTCCCAATTCACATTCTAATAAAAAGTAATGTTGATAAGAGTGATAATACGCAGATAAAGGATTGTGCTCCTTCTAGACTTGAATATAAGTGATCTGATAGTATTGTTTGTTAATGATTATAATCATGGTAGGAACAGATTTGATATTTATTTTAAGAATCAATGATAAATGTAAATGCATTCTTAAATATTGACTTCTAAGTGAAATGAATACAATTATCTCCTACTTTTAAAAGAGTGTCTTCTATGTGCTTGTATGCCTACCAAGGGGGAAGGGCCTGAGAAAAGTGGTGCCTAAAAACCCCACTTAACAATCTGCTGCGGCCATGGAGGGGTGGGGGTCCCGCTTAACAATCCGCTGCGGCCATGGAGGGGCGGTAGGCCTAGGCCACTTATAAGCTCCGCTGGCTTCCCCCAGTGGGTCATGTGTCTTCTGAGGTGATGACGTGGGTAGAGAAAGTAGGTGCAAGTGTTTCCACTAAGCACGCCACTCATCATATATCTTTATTACTTCTTATGACTGTGTTTATATTCTGGATATCTAGATATTAATGCTAACAAAAAAATGTTAATATGATGAATACAGGATTCAAATCTAAGGATTATTGAGATAGGAGAAAATTCATTTGATAGAAGAACCCATAAACATAATCAACAAGCAAATTCTAGGACAAGTCTGGTAAGGGACATTACAGTGTTCCCGATTATTGATGCATTTGATCTTTTCACGACTAATCTTCCTTTCCAACGAGCTATCGAATGCAGTCATCCGAGTCCCAGAGCTCCGGCAGTCGACGTCGGAAGATGAGATTACAAAGACAGTTCACATCACAGAACTTCCTCAAATGGTGAAATTGCGCCCCCGTAGCTCAGGGGCGCCGTTCAAAATGACCCTTGAGATGGTAGAGTTTGCAGATAAGGTCTTCCTGACATCTGTGCTACTCTAGTCCGGTTTTGCATCTGTGCTACTCTAGTCCCTTCTATTTGAGGTCTTAGAAGCAGTTTTCTTGCTTGGTCACCTCTAGAGACGTCTCTTGTAGGTCCTTCTGGCTATGCATTGAGACAAACAGTGCTCGAATCAGGTCATCCCAGCTCCAGATATCAGAGGTCAAAGTAGGGCATCTGGTTGAAAGTTGTACTTTCATCAAAATGGTGTTTGTGCCTTTTCAGGCCAGGGGTGCCCTTACTTGAGGGGTCCTTAATGTAGCTTTCAGATGCCTTACGTATTGTTGTGACCTTTTCACACATCACCCCATTCAAAATGGGGACCCCCTAATTTTTGCTCCGTTCCTTGTCTTTTGGGCTTTGGTTTTCTCTCTCTCTTTCTGTTGTTTGCTTTCTGGGGATGTGCCCGTTTGTGAGCTTAAACGTGAAATTTTGGCCAAGTCTGAAAATTAGGGTTTATATTTTCTGGTCAATTTGAGGTCGAACGAGGTGAATAAATTGAAAATTGAGACTAATGTTGTTGTTAGCATGCTTCCGGCAGGTTCTCAGCAAAGTTTCATCAGATTCTGGCAACTTACTATTTTTAGTAACTGTGCAATTCAGGGCGTTCTCTCGACACTTTTGGAGTTTTGATCATTACACTGCATCCAGGACATGTCAAGTTGCTCGTCTGCAAATTTTGAGCCAGAACAGACAACTTGCTATTTTTAGCAGTTCAGCTTCCGAAGAAAATTTTAGGGTTTATATGCAAAGTTCTTCAATGCATGTCTGGAGATTCCTTCTGGGTTTTTTGAGACCTTCGCGACGATATAACATGCAAAGTGAGATAATGAATTTCATAGTTCAACCTTCAGAGGTTATTTTTAGGGTTTGCATGTTAGGGTTTTCTTTGCATGTCTGATGATTCTTTATGGGTTTTTCGAGAGCTACGTAGTGGTGTGACATGCAAAGCAGGATGATTGGTTTTTAGTGACTTACTATTTTTAGCAGGTGCATTCCAACAGCTCTCTCCCAGCACATCACAAACACAAACAGGGCGAAGTGCAACAAAAACGAGGTCAAACGGAGGTCATTTGATATACATGCAAGTTAAATTAGGGTTTCTAGCTTCGGGACCCAAAATGAGGGGTAAAAAGTTAGAATTTTTGAAAACTGGTGTATCCCACTGCGTTCACCATCTTTCAAGCTATCCACTGGTAAAATTTGAAGGCAATCAAAGCACTTACTATTTATAGTAAGGCATTCCAGAAACTGGCTAAAAATAGTAAATCAACAATAGGCGCCAATGTCAATGGGAAAGTCATCTGATGAGGAGCACGTCATTCAAATTTCAAGTCAAACGGAGTTGTGGAGGTCATGAAAATAGGCAGTTGCTATAAATAGTAAACCACCTTCAGAAATGTGCTATTTTTAGCAGGTCAGCTCAGGATGGTAGTGTGAACGGGCTAAGTAGGTCATGAGGATCATGTGGTTAAAATTTCAAATCAATCTGAGCTTCAGAGATGTGAAAATTAGAAGACTTACTATATATAGCAGGGCATGGACAAGCAGGCAAAAGCAGGTGTGGAGAAAATTCTAAGTCTGGAGATAAATCCACCTCCTACCCTCAGATGCGCCCTCATCCTCAGCTGGCTGGCAAATGGAAAAAGATTCTAAGTGTTATATCCTCCTCAGCATACAAAATGCGCCCACCTCAACTAGAAAGCAAGAAAATTTTCTAAGGCATGAAAATATCCTGCTGGACATGCTAAATGCGCCTAGCTTGCCTTCAAGAAGGATGAAGATGCTAGAAAATATTCTAAGTTAAAGTTTCATCCAGCTCCCTAGGACAAATGCGCCCACCTCAAGGTAATAGCATGCAAAAAAGTTTCTAAGGCATTTATCCTCCTGCCTATCCAAAATGCGCCCATGCTTGGCAAGGAGTCCAAGGAGTTAAGTGTTGAGGTTTTATCCTCCACTACATGATAAATGCGCCCAAGATTAGAAAGCAAGGTCAAAATTCAAAAGGGGCGTCGAAGTTTCATCCCTCACCTTACCTCAAATGCGCCCATGTTAAAAAGCAAGAAGAGAAGTCAAAGAGAGGTCAAAAGTGGTGTTAGAAGTTAATCCTCCACCCCATGTAATATGCGCACATCCTTCATCAACCTCTAAATGCGCCCATGCAAGCTAGGAAGAAGACAAAAAATGTTGACTTTCCTCTCCCCCCTTTGAATGCGCCAAGTAAAGAATGAGTTTGAGGTAAAAAGTGGAGGTGAAGTTGATGAAAAAGTTGCCTTGGCCTGGTAAAATCCTCTTCTCTATGTAGAGTGCGCCCAAGGTAAGGTGAATAAAGAATGATTGGGGAGGACGTTGAAGTTAAGTCTCCTTCAATATGGTAAAGGCGCCAAGGTGGGAAATATTGCTAGGTGTGGAAATGAAATATCCTCCCCAAGGTGCTAAATGCGCCCAAGGTGCATAAGGTTTAAAATATTCTTAGGCGTTGGAAATATTAGGTCCTCTTCAATAGGCTATGGGGTGATGTGAATAAAAATATGTTGGGCGTTGAAATTAAAATATTCTCCATGACATACAATATGCGCCAAGGTGAAGGAGGTGGTAGCCTTCCAAAAAGAAAATTGTGCTAAGTGTTAATTAAAAAAAAATTCTTCACAGGCAAAGTGATTGAAGATAGATGAGTGAAATTTTTTTAAGGCAAAATTCAAAATGTGCTAAGTGATTTAAAAATTTTCTAAGGCACAATATTTCACCCTCAAGGAAAAACGCCTAAGTCTAACAGAGGGTGATGAAATTGGTTAAGACATGAATGAATGTGTGTGGAGAAGTCAGAAGTGCCAGCATCGCAAGGTTGATGAAAATTTTCAAAGTTGAGCAAGAAAATACACCCAAAGATGAAGAATTGGAATAAATTTGGTGAAAATTATTTTTCTAAGGTTTAAAAAATTCAAAAATTAAATGAACCCCTTCGTTGTATACCCATGAATTCGACGCGTTCTGGAGGAAATTCTCTTCTGGGTATTGAAGATCTTCGACAAGGAATGGATTTTAAAGTCTTCTGCACTTCGCCCGGGCTTTTAAGATGAAGAATTTGATCGGCACTTGAAATAATGAATTTTCCTAAGGAAAATTTAAACTTTTCTAAGGCAAAATGAATAAAATGTGTTTTCGAAGGAAAAATGCTTCAGATGATGAATTTGGAATGGATTGCCTAGATGAATTTGATTAAATTCTTCGTGAGACTAATCTTCTTGAGCCAGAGATGAATAAAAT
Organism: Sequoia sempervirens; assembly: GCA_007258455.2. Taxonomy (NCBI): domain Eukaryota; kingdom Viridiplantae; phylum Streptophyta; class Pinopsida; order Cupressales; family Cupressaceae; genus Sequoia; species Sequoia sempervirens. The sequence goes on along the minus strand of VDFB02065186.1, from coordinate 40,464 downwards.
TGAGTATCAGGGCTTCAGCTGGTGAAGTGAATTCCTTGAAGATGATGCAGTTGAAGCTAACACTCTCAAAAGATGATTTTAAAAGGTGCATCTCTTAAGCACGCCCTTGAGAAGGATGAAATTTGTCCAAGGCATTTGATGCACAGGTGTTATATGCCCCAGCCTACAGATCATGAAGAAAGCAAAGTTGGCTAGAGAAAAATGATGAACCCTATAAGATGAAGAGACCACTCGAACATCGGAGTGAGGTAAATTTATGTTATGAAGTGTTCTAATGCTCTCCTCTTGGCTTGTTTTGCAGGAGGAACGTCGAGACCAGGCGGTGGTGAAGTAAATAGTCCAAGATGATGGAATCGTGAAACAAGTACTTGGAAGAAATGGCTAAGTGTTGGAATTTCTCCCTAAAGACCCAATATGCACCAAACGCAGTCAGGCAAATGCAAAGCGTAACGATTGAATCCAAGACAATAGAATCTTCCAAGTTCAGAATGAAGGAAAAGATGAAGGCTCGAGTGTTGTCAAATAGGTTAAAAAGTTACAGCCTTGAAGTTTCATATTGAGAACGTGCCTGTTGTGCTAGTCCAAGAAATTGAAGCAAGGTTCACCAGACTTATCCAATTTGTAGTCGAAACAAGAACAGTGTGAACGCGTCTATGAACAGGGATCTTCTAGAAGATGGTGGCCATTAATTGTTCATTTATTACCGCACTCTTCTTTGTGGCAGTTTTTAGGGTGAATCTTGTTTAGGGCTGAGGTGGCTCGATCTAGGCCATCCAGCCGATTGTAATCTGAGCCGTCCACTGGACTTGGCCAACTATAAAAGGGGCATCCCCCCTCATTTGTATCTGGTTAGAATAGCAGAGAAGGAATAGAGAGAAATTGATAGAATAGAAAGTAGAATAGTTTGATAGTATAGTTTAGATTGAAAAGGAAGGAAAGTCTTCCCTTTGAATACTTTGTAAGAAGTTGTTGTGAATGCTTTCATAATAAAAGAATTTTTCATTGATGGTGATTTCTTCTTTGTTATGAGTAGTTGTCGAGGCTTCTTCATCCTTCCAATTCACGTAGCATCTTGAAGTAGCTTAAAGTAAAGTAGATTTCATTTCATGCAAGTACTTAGTAATTGTGGAATGTGGTGCTTGATTTGAGCAAGACTTCGCTTGTCCATACCACTAGCGGGCTCGCTAATGGTGGGTTCGCCCTGTGTGGTCAACTGGATTACTTTTCAAACTTAACTTCGATTGTGATTCACGTGTTTGTATGCATCGTCTTGATGGTACTTGCATGTTGAGTCATAATCTGAACACCTTTCGCTACTCCTCTGAAGATTGCACCGGTTTTGTGGAAGCTGTCCGAAGCGAGGCAAAGCAAGGCTCGGTTGAAGTCTGCAAGAATTGATCGCCATGTCCTACACCTTAGAGTAGATTAGAACCTTCTTACCCCTACACTCATTTTAAATTCAATTCATTTCTGGTTAGAATTAGGAAACTTGTACTTACCTGCCAAATCATTTGAACCACGTAAAACCCATAATCTGCTGCCTGCTGTCAACTGCCGAACAATTGTGTAAGTCCCCTTGAAATACCAGCAAAATCACAACGAACCAACTGAGGGTATTCTATTGCATTATCGGAACCTTGGAGTTGAAAGCATGAACTCACTCGCAATCTTAGCATGCTAAATACTTTGTTCAAGAGAGGATAGAGTATCCGTTGGGGAACTTTATTCTGTGTTGGTGCGGTCACGAAAATCACATCAACACGTATATTCGTTGGATGCGGAATACTCCTAGTCATGCAATGAGCCTGTTATTCAGTCAACAGGGTTCACCGATTGTCGTCAGCAGTCATTTGAAGCGTCAGATGGCAGTTTGGAGAAATGGTTAAGTTCGGTACCTAAAAATCAATTTAATCAAGGGCACCTAATTCTTTGAGGTGTTAAATGATGGATTTTGTAGTGATGACTCCCAGCAGACATTTCTTCCTTGCTCTGTAGGCTTCGCAATGAATACACCTGCTTAGTCTCAACATCACCTGGTCACTCAAAAATTAGTGTCGAAGATGGCCAGTTATAATTTTGTAGTTAGCTACAAAATAGGAAGTTAGTAAAAGGCGTGATATCTTGAGCAAATGGACGCCTATGAGGACAAATGAGGACTTTTTGAAATCAGTGAAGTTCGCCGGGTGAATCCAAAAGCTTTACTTGGTTTGTCAACTGATTAAAATAATATTTTATATTTATTTTTGCATATTTGAGCATTAAAGGGCGATTTTCTAAAATTGGTGCCTCTTTGTGCTGGATTTTCAAATTTTATGATAATTATATTATTATTTTTATTTCCGAACTTCGAGTGAGTCTCAGTTCGAATTGAAGGGGTCTAATTAGAGGCTTTCTATTTCAGTCATGGTTTTAAATCTTGCAGTCAACATTATGGTGCGTATTCTCTTTATTTAAGCATGGCGCCATCATTAAACATTCATCCAGCTTAAGCAAAATTCGTATTTCTTCAGAGCAGAGGCGAATTTTCACAGGCTGGGCAAATTTATCATCAGTATCTAGTGGCGATTGCATCAAACAATTCTTTTTGCAAGTTCAAGTTCACATTCATTAGCAAATTTGAAGAACAGGGGGCGATTTTCACAGAAGAACATAGAAAAAACGTCTTTCTCCTCTTTGATTCTCAAATTTTTCTCAAAAATCAATTCGCATGTTCCTGAAGTTGACAGATTTTGGCAAGTCTAATCATTTGGATCGTTTCTATATAGCTTCCTCGAATTAAATTCATGTGCTTGAATTTTTAGGAATTTTTAACTCCAAAACATCAGTTCTTGAGTTTCTAATTTTCTCAACTAAAATTCTCTGCATGGTCTAGTAGAAGTTATATTTTCGCATTTCTGACGTTCTGGATTATCTTAGAATTTTTTTCTAGACAAAACCCATATCTCAGATTTTTTGCCGAAAATAACTCTTCAATAGGCTATTTTTAGCTTTCTAGAAATCTTGTCAGAACATAGTCGAGTTCACAGTCAACAGGCGAGTTTTTCAAAATGCAGTACACTTAGCTCGAATACATGACCAAATCAGTCCTTACTCACGACTTCATTGGGACAGTTGAGACGAATCTTCACAAGGTGCTGCCAAAAGCAGTCCTAGATCCAGTTGAGATCAGAGATTCGATTATTCAAAACATTCAGCAGTCCGGGTTATTGGAGGCCGCTTCCATACCTATCTCCGTTCATTGTGTTGAGTTCGTGATGTCTTGTATTAAGCATTACAACTCTGCTACTCGTGAGATAGTGTCAGTAGATGGACGAGTTATTTGCTGTCTCAAGCCTTTGGACATTGAAAGAAGTTTTGGTATCCCTCAACACCCGAACAGTCTAGTTATTTCTATGGAGCAGTGCGAGCATGCATTCAACGCTGATGTGGACAAGTGCCAAAGCAAAATGGCAGAACAATGGTTCAAGCAAGCGAAGAACAAATTGCTGAATAATGTGGGTCGTGGTGAGTACAAGGATGAGTACTCGATTCTAATTACACTCTTGAATCGTGTCTCAGTTCAATCACATGCAAATGTTTTCCAGCCTTGGATGTATTACATCATTGGTCGCATCATATCTAGGCAGGAGCATTATGACTGGGCATCCTTCATCAGCGACGTTATCCACAAGCAGATCACCGGTTTCCTAGTTGCTCATGAGTTTCACATGTGTTCTTATCTCGTGTACTTGATTGCTTATCAAGGTCAGTTCCGAGAACTAAACACCGTGGGCATTCTTAGTGTTCAAAAAGTCTATCACTATTATGATCAGCTTGAGTTCACTAAGGCTGAACGTCACTTTAAGCGTGTTCATGAGGCTTTCCTGACTTATATAGTGAGAAATTTGGACTGGGAGTTGCATGTTCGTATCTCGGCAGTTGCTAGAGCAGCGATGGATGGTTAGGCGTATTGGTTTACTCAGTTCCCGACATACACTTATATCCAAGTATATGGATTTACGGGAAATCCAGCTATGCTTCCACGCTATCCTTCGGATAGAACAATCTTTATGGAGTTCCTAAGGCAGCTGCATGATGTTCATCGTCATTTACGTTGCAAGCATAGACCAACTACCAATTTTCCTTTTTAGTTTGGAATATATTGGTGCAAGACGGCAGTTGATGCCAAAGCTGCAGGACAAGAGCTCGAGAGATATCATCTCAAGTATCTTGTTGAGGTACGTGCCTATGATCTTTGGGGTCATTACACAGCTCGCCTTGGTGGACGCGCATATCATAAGCCTTCTATGGAGGATTATTGGATAAATTGCGTGGATGACTTTGAGGTTCGCAGACGTAGCTACAGCCGCTTCTCTCTCACAGATTTTTGTTTTCTTATCAGAAGATGTGGGAGGTTTATCAGATGATGAGGGAGAAGTTCTTCCTCAGTTTTTCAGAGAGCAGGTTGACACACAGTTGTTGCCAACAGTTGATTTGTACGCCAAGGAGTACGCAACAGTAAAAGAGAGGTCAAGTAGAGTTATTCAGAATAGTATACTTTACCTTGACAGCAAGAAGACCACGAGGGTAGGTGTGCCTAGAGAAGAGCCACCAGTGGTGGATCCTTCGCTACCTTCCCCATGAAAACCTAAACAGAAGAAGAGTAACCCTCCCAAGGAAGGTCAAGCGCCAAACAATTCAAAGGGCAAGGCGCTTGCCACTGATACACACACGGACCCTGTCAGACAGCCTGTCACAGAGCCGGTTTAGAGGCCAATTCAGAGTCCGCCAGTACCTGAGGTTCAGCCTCAAGTTTCTATACCAGTTCCAGAGCAGTCACCAGTCTCGATTCATATTGAATTGGATTTAGACTCCCCACCTCGTAGTAGTTCCTCTACATATTCACTCTCGTCACAACCTGCTGTTGCTAGTACAGATCCTTTCAGTAGCATTAGCCGAGACCAGTCTTGGATTGAAGCGCAACTGGGAAGGAAGAGGAGGCAGCCATCCTATGTCCTTAACCATTTAGATTTTGATCAGGTTTACCAGGATGTGCCAGATAAGAGGATCAAGAACATGGTCCATGTGGAGAGGAATACTGACATGGAGATCGTCGCCGAGACTGCTATACCTCCACAGGGGAAGAGCTTGGACGAGTTGGAATCTCAGGACTTTGAGGTTATCGCAGTCAACCTTGGTCGTAGCACATGGCAGACTCAGGTTGATCTCCTACAGGTTGCTACAGATAGTTCCAAGGATAGAATGTTGAAGGATGGAGAAGATAAGGAAGCCCTCAAGGCTGAAATTAGACAGCTTCGTCAGTACATTTCTAGCCTTGTACATAGGTCAGATGTTACCGCCACACTCCCGCCAATGCTTGAGCCTCCAGCAGAATAGGGGCAACTTAATCATTTCGTTGCATATGGCAAGCGTTTGGAGGAATGGGAGAAGTTCATTGCTAGAGGCCGTTCTATGCTTACAGAGCTATATTAGTTGCGGTATAATGCGCGAGAGCTCCGTCTACGTCTCCAGGATGAGGAGCGAGACATGGCGATTAATAGACCTCGAGACGAGATTATGATTGCTCACCTGAGTATGGCATATGAATCAGTCACAGATGCAGAAGATAAAGAAGCTATCTACTCTTGGAAAACACAGTTGGTTTTCAAGACAAAGATAAAAGAGACTATGGCGTCAGAGTTGGCTAAGAGTAGAGAGCACGTTACTAGTGCACTCCGGTTTGTGAGGACTTTAGTATCTCGCTTACCGTGCCGGTATTAGATTGAGGGTGGTGCGTATGTTGAGCTTACTGATGTACAGTCGGAGCTCATAGCACTCACTCATACTACTTTTAGTGGGGAGACCATTGGCTGTAAGATTAATCAGCTTACAGTCATGTCAACGTTGTTCAATGAAAGGAGCAAGGGTGAACTTCAGTCCCAGATCACAGCTGGTGAGGACATGCTGCGCAGGCATAGCATTCTTCAACAAAGTATCAGAGCTCCAGATAGTGATGCAGTTAACAATCTCGTTGAGGGATTGGTTGCTCAAGATCACGATCAGTAGACTTCAGTTCCCACCTCTCAGAATAGACATTACACACAGGAGTTAAACTTGGCGTTACCTTCTTAAGTTAACTCGCTGTCTCATCTCATGCATATCTATTCTGAGATTAGCTTTATTCACTTGGAGTTTTATTTAGGGTTTACGTTAATTGATGGTAGTGTTCCAGTTAACATGCTTTCAATAAGGACGTGCATGCTTGCACAATTGTCCATTTTTAGATTAGATGTTTCGGTTAATTGATGGTAGTTTTCCAATTAACTGTATAGTTTCCTTTATTAGGGCTTAGCAATAAATCTTGCATGCATTGCAAGACTGTAGTTGACTCAAGGTGATTTTAGGGTTCCCTACACCTTTTGATGTCTATAAATAAGAGGTTTTGCTCATTTGTACATAACTTTTGCACGAGAGAAATATATGCTGTGCCTACCTTGCCTGTAATATTGCTCGTTCTGTATCTGTTCATGAGTATTTACTATTGTGATGAATTGTTATGCCACTTGGGTTTCATGCAATTATGATGGTGAATTCTTGTTTTAGTTAAATATAGTGGCTAGTTGATCGTAGATTGTATGCGTGTCTCGCCAATGCAATTTATTATCCTTGTTGGCTATCCTTCATGTTTTTTGTTCAATAAACTCGTTCAGATTGAGCTGATAGATGTGCCACCTTGCCTTCAAGTTGAGAATCTGTTCTTGGTTATCGTGTGATGTGTGTGAAATAAACTTATTCAGATTGAGTTGATAGTTGTGCCACCTTGTCTTCACGTTGAGAATCTGTACTTAGTTTATCGTATATTGTTGTTTCCAACAAGCCTATTCAGACAAGCAGATAGTCGTGCCACGTTGCCTTCACGTTGTGAGTCCGTACTAGGCTTATCGTCAGATAATCATTCCCGCTCCATTTCCTCATGCTTTGAGTTCTTGAGGGGATTGGATAGTTTAAGTTACTTAGTTTTGTGAGTTGTAGTTAAGCGAAACCAGAAAATACTTAGCTGCAACGTATAGAGTTTTCGTGAAAGCCTTGTACCTCTACAGCTGAGACAAAAAGATAGGATATAGTTTAGTTTATCTTCCTTTTCAAGTACTTTTGTCAGCACAATGAGGGCGCTTCCCCTCCTAATTTGAAGAGCAGTCATTGCATAGTGTGCATAGTTGTCCGTACCAACTTGCACTCCAGAGGTGTTAGTTGTTACACCAACAGATGTCCAAGGTCTAAGTGATCTAGTTCATCCTTTTCCTCTAGCAAACTTCATCTTGAAATTCTTCATGCCTTAGCCAAATTTCCAACCCATTTGCCTTAGAAATAATTTATTTCCTCTAGAAAATTTCATCAACCAGGTGCCCGAGTAAAATCTCCATCTTAAAGTCTCCGGCAGGGCGTGAAGAATTTCAAAATCATTTCCTTACTGAAAATGTCCAGTACCCAGAAGAAAATTCCCCCTAGAAATTGCGAAATTCATGTGTATAAGGCGAAGAGGGTACATTTAATTTTTAAACCTTGGAAAAAGAATTTTATTAATGTTTTCCTTTACTTCACATTCTTGGCGCATTTGCTAGGTCAAACTTTCATTTTCAATGCTTATAAAAATTTCATCATCCACTCATCAACCTGGGTGCATCTAGTGTTGTATACTCTCACTTTTCATGCCTTAGGCGTTTTCTCCAATCAGCCTCTTCAACTTAGGCGCATTTGACCCTCTTCACTTTCACTTTGCCATACTTGAATATTTTCCAATCACTTGCTCAAGTTGGGCGCATTTAGCCCTCTGCACTTCCAATTTCCTTGCCTTAGAGAAATTCCTTCATCATTTTGCCCTCTTGGGCGCCTTTAGGTGGGTGTGATTTCAATTTCAAACACTTAGACAAACTCCTAGTCTCCCCTTCTAGCTTAGGCGCATATCACCCCTTAGACTTTTAATTTCATTGCCTTAGAAGAATTTTCAAGTTTGACTCAAGCTTGTGTGCATTTACCATGGCCTACCTCTAGTTTCCATGACTTAGAAAATTTTCAACACTCAATTCTTGACCTAGGCGCATTTGGAGGGTGTTACTTTCAATTTTCAACCCTTAGAATATTTCAACTCTCCTCCTTCAAGACTGGGCGCATTTAGGGGTAGCTGCTCTAAGTTTCAACACTTTGAACATTTTCCAACTCTTCCTACAAGTTGGGCGCATATCAAGGGTGTAGCTTTTAGTTTCCAACACTTAATCAAATCATAAGCCACTCCTCTTAGCTAAGGTGCATCAAAGGGGTTGTACTTCAAGTTTAAATGCTTGAGAAAAATTTCTTATCCATCTCCAAGTGAAGGTGCATTTCATCCTTCATACTTTGAGTTTATTTGCCTTAGAAAAAAGAAAAAAAAAATTTCCTCTTCCAATATCCTCTTGGGCGCATATAGGGGCTTCTACTTTCAATTTACAACACTTAGAATATTTCCAAGTATCTTCCCCTTGGCAAAGGCGCATTCAGCATAGTGAGCTTTCAATCTGAAGTATTTAGAAACTTTTCTAACTTCTCCTCCAAGTCAAGGCGCATTTGATATGGCTAGCTTTTAATTTCAATGCCTTAGAAAATTTCAAGGCTTCCTCCTTCTTCTTGGGCGCATATAGGGCAGGAGCTTTCATTTTACCATACTGAGAAAATTTTCAACTAGCTTCAAGCTTGTAAGGGCGCATTTTAGAGGGTGGACTTCCAATTTTCAGCAATTAACCAAATTTTCACTTCCCTCTCTTTTCTAGGCGCATATAGGGGTCTCTTCTTCAAGTTTGCATGCCTTAGTTGAATTTTCACCTTCTCCATCAACTTGGGCGCATATAGGGGGTTCAACTTTCAATTTTCAATACTTAGACATTTTCCAACTCTTTCCACAAGTCAAGGCGCAAATGACCCCTCAAGCTTTGAGTTCTTCACACTTAGAAAATTTTCAACATTCCCTTCGCAAGGTTAGGCGCATTTGACACCTTGAGCTTCAAATTTCAGGGAGTTAGACAAATTTCAAATCCATCTCCATGTTAAGGCACATTTCAAGGTGTGTACTTTGAGTTTCAACGCCTTAGTAAAAATTTCCTCACCCCTCATCTTCTTGGGCGCATATGGACATTGGAGCTTCCAATTTCTATGCCTTAGAAAACTTCAAGGCCTCCTCCTTCAAGCTAAGGCATATATGAGGCCTTGAGCTTCCAATTTTCAATACTTAGAAATTTCTTGGAGCTTCTCTTCATCTTAAGGCGCATTTGGGGTAGGGAGCTTCAAATTTCAAGTATTTAGAATATTTTCTATCCACTTCAAGCTTGCAAGGGCGAATTTGGCATGCAAAGCTTCCATTTTGCCAAACTTAGATGAATTTTCCAGCTTTTAGTTTGACTTAGGGCAAATTGTTCATGATGCCCTCAGCTTGCCCTAACCTGCTATTTTTAGAAATTCTCAATTTTTGCATTTCAAGCTGATTTCAAGCTCCGAAAGGCTGGATTTTTGCTTTTCCTCGAACCTCGTGACTTGACTGAGTTGCTGGCACCTGATGATTGCATGCACTTGTTATTTTTAGCAACTTACTAAAAATAGTAACTGTTCTAAATGAGCTTAAACTTTGCGTGCAGATTGCCTGAAGGATGTTGATCATGATTGGATGTTGCTTCTGTGTGACTGTCGTGTTTCGCCCTACTTTTTAGGAAACCCTAATTCCTCTGCATGGACATGCTAAAAATAGTAAGTGCTTGATTCTCGAACCTCTGCAACTCTGTTGACCTGAAATTTGCACCGTGGGGTCCTCATTACTTGCTTGACCTACTCACACTGGTGCCTCGTGCTGACCTGCTATTTATAGCATGTTTCTGGAGGTGTTTTACTATTTATAACAATTGCTTGATTTCATGACTTCCACAACTCCGTTTAACTTGAAATTTGAATGACGTGATCCTCATGGGTTAACTTGCCTGTTCACATTGGCGCCTTCTGCTGACTTACTATTTATAGCCTGTTTCTGGAGTGCCTTACTATAAATAGTAAGTGCTCGAATTGCCTTCAAATTTCACCAGTGGATAGCTCGAAAGATACTGATCGCAGTGGGATACACCGATTTTCGGAGATTCTGGCATTTGACCCCTCATTTTGGGTCTCGAAGCTGGAAACCCTAATATGACTTGCATGTTGCTTAAACGATCTCCGTTTGATTCCGTTTCTATTTCATGTTGGTCAGTTTGTGATACTGAGGTGCTGGGCAGCTGCCAGAGTGATTTTGCTAAAAATAGTAAGTCCCTGAAAAGTGACCAACTCTGCTTGCATGTCACATCACTGCATAGCTCTTGAAAAACCCATAAAGAATAACATGATATGCATTGAAAAACCTTGCATGCAAACCCTAAAAATAGCCTCTGAAGACGGCTCCTGAAAAAGGTCCTGATCCTGGTTTGCATGTTACATCATTACGAAGCTTTTGAAAAACCCACAAAGAATGTTTAGACATGCGTAGAAAATTTCAACATGCAAACCCTAAAATAGCCTTTGAAGATTGAGTGCTGAAAGTTATCATCTCGTCTTGCATGTTATACCACCGCGTAGGTCTCAGAAAACCCAAAAATATTCTTCGGACATGCATTGAAAAACCTCGCATGTAAATACTAAAAACAACTTCTGAAGGTGAACTTGCTAAAAATAGAAAGTTGTCCGTTTCAGCTCAAAACTTGTAGACAAATAGCTTGACGTGCTTTGGATGCAATGTGATGATCAGAATTTCAAAAGTGCTGAGAGAACGCTCTGAATTGAACACTTACTAAAAATAGTAAGTTGTTGGAATCCAATGAAATTTTGTTGGGAACCTCCTAGGAGCATGTTGAATGCATTACCAAACTCAAATTTCAATTCATTCACTCAATTTGACTCCAAACTGGCCAGAAGACTCGAAACCCTAATTTTATAGACCTAGCCAAAACTCACGTTCAAGCTCAAAGGCAGGCACATCCCCGGAAAGACAGACATAACAAAAGAGAGACAATAGCAAAACAAACCAAAAACCAAGCCAAAAGACTCAAACAAAGCAAAAATTAGGGGGTCCTCATTTGCAATGGGGCGATGTGTGAAAAGGTCACAACACTACCCTTTTAGTGCATCCCAGATAGAAAAGAAATGTCAGTGCATTACGTACTACACTATAGGTATAGTCCTTTTCCTCGACCTTCTGCACCAATTGTGATGATGACAAGCATTCCATACCACTTCTGATCATCATCGAGTAAAGGTTAACTAAAATAAAACACATCACAAGTAACACACAAAAATCCCCTTGATACACCAATGCCTATGTTGAAGTCCTGAGATAAGTAGATCTCGACAACCATCGCCTGTATGTTGCTATCCTTAAGGTCCACATGCCATTGATAGAAACCAACCAGCCCTCTAGCATAGCATCAAGAACCTATCGCTTGCATTTTGTTGGCCATAAGGCCCGCATGCCACTGGCAGAAATCATCCAGGCCTCTAGAGTAACAAGGGGCATCCATCACCTGCATGTTGCTGGCCTAAGGCTCGCATGCCACTGGCAGAAACCATCTTGCTATCAATGAGATATGGCTAAAAAGTCTTTAGGCAGAGCATGCTCCTTGATTGTTGTCAAGGTGGATCATAAATACACTTATCTTATGTGGGTCGTAGGATTTATCAACCGGTGATCACCTTTGTAGGAGAGGATTAGTTTGTCTTAGGGGGTACACACCCTCTACCTATGCCCTTGTAGAGTTCTTACTCTATTCGTCTTGTGTTGCCTTAAAAGTTAGATTTGTATCTATCTCAATTTAGCATTGTGACATTAGAAAGTACTAGGACATAGATCAAAACATGTTATGGGAATGGTTTTTTATCATGGCTAATTAGCTATGTTATTAGTTCACCCAGGGGGGGGGGGCCTGGTCTCAGTCCAGTCTAACCGGGGTTTGGGGTTTGGGTCCAATCCCCTATGGGTTTGGATAGGGTTCGGCCCATAGGCTATGGGTCCGACCTTGTTGAACCCAAGTAGACCCGAGCTAACTTTGGGTGTTTTGAACATTTATTTTGACATTTTTTAATTTTTTTCTTTTTTTTTTTACTTAATAAAGCCCAATTCGACCCCCTAACTCTAAAATGATGTCCGCCATGAAGGTTTGTGTGGATTTGAAGGTCTTAATTTGGGTCGTATTGTGAATGAAAAATGATGTATGCCATGAAGGTTTGTGTGGTTTTGGAGGTTTTAATTTGGGCTTGGTGGCAGGGGCTCCACCCCTCAACCTCGCCCTACTGCCCCTAGACCTTGTGAGGGGCATTGCCCCTCGACCCTATTGGGGGCATTTCCCCTAGACCCCCACAAGGGGCGCTGTCCCTCAACCTTGTTGGGGGTGCTGTCCTCAAACCCCTGTGAGGGGCGTTGCCCCTCGATCTCGTTAGGGGCATTGCCCCCAGACTCCCATTGAATTCATTTGATTTGCCATGTACTCTCCAAGTTCAAGTTTCCAAGTTTTCCTACAAGTCTTCATCTATAATATCGTCATCCAACTGTACAATCTTCCTTGATGCTTACTTGCAAGGAGAAATGCAGCAATGTAGTTAATTTTAATATACAATATATATCATGACATTTGAGTTTGACTAATTGACATTCTAATGTTTTTTTATTTTTATGGCAGTTTTGTTTATTATACAATATATAATGCTATGTGTGGTATTTTGAACTTAATTACTATTGTAAATATGTATCTATTTTTTATTTTTATATGTTTTTGTATGGACGAACCCAAAATGAACCCAACCCCAAATTTTTGTTTTTGATCAAACCTACGAATTGAACCCTCAAACCCGAACCTGAACCGGTATCTTAGCTAATTAGTATGGGTACACTACCTAGAAGGGATTTTGTAAACTATTCAATTATCTTATAGGTTTGGGGATAATTTTTCCAGCACATAATTAACACATTGAATCCTTGAAGATGGCCTCTATCCCAACACATACATAAACCCATGTAATCTCATAAGGAATTCAAAGTTCATTTATTAGTTAAGTTTGCCAAATAGCGCAAGTAAAGGATCCTTCTTCAAACCAATACCCACCATCATTATCAATCTAAAATTTTTATTCCTTGCAAAGAGTCAATATATGCTGATTTGAAATGGCTTCCGTAACCACTCAAGTTGCCTCTTTCTACTCTTAGCACAAAAATCTAAGAATTGGCACTAGAATCAACTTTTCCCCTACCAAGAGTGCCCCTTAATCCTTATAAATGGAAGGCTTGTGCAATAACCTGTTTAAGAGCTCTCATATCAACACAAGCAAGGAGGATGTAGCTAAAAGTTGCAGATCCCAGCTTTTTATGACTACCAAATTGCATTCACTTGAAATTTTTTAAAGCCTTTTCAACAAATTCATTCATGCATATTTTGCGATCTTGGTATTGCATGGAAATACATTTCCTTGAAGGTATTTCGTCCAACCTACAGTGCCTCATCCATGCTTCCATATTTGCATTTTGTATGCTTGAGCAATCACTGACGACCCCTCTTTTTTCTCTTGATCCAACCTTCTCCTCTACTATGTAGCCTCCAGATCATCTACTCTCCTTCCCATCCATACTCTTCTCCTTCCTTTTCTCTCGCTCCGCCTCCTTTGTTTTTTTGTCGAAAAACAATTCTTTTAATGAGGTCATGGTCTATACTCTTCCCTGCACGCTAGTTTTCCATGCTACTCGTCATCTCCATGCTAGGAAAAGGGTTGCCATACCATATTAATGGCACAGACACCACTTCGCTCAGTTGTGCCCATTCCTTCTTAATGGCGGATAAGAATCATGTTGGCGTAACAACTAACACCTCTGGAGTGCAAGTTGGTACAGACAGCTATGCACACTACGCAATGAGTGCTCTTCAAATTAGGAGGGGAAGCTCCCTCATTATGCGGACAAAATGCTTGAAAAAGTAAACTAAACTAATTCCTGTCTTTTTGTCTCAGCTGAAAGAGGCACAAGGTTTGTGAGAAACTTCGAGCATTGCAGCCAAGGATTTTTTGGTTTCGTAAATCTTAACTACAACTCAAAATTAACTAACTTATACTATCCAATCCCCTCAAGAAATCAGAGCATGAGGAAATGGAGCAAGAATGATTATACGATAACCTCTAAAACAGGATTTCCAAGGAGGTGACGACACCTATCCGAGGCGTAAGCTGAAAGAAAGGTTATTGGCAACGACATCAAACTATGAACTCTACTTCTGAATTCCCAAGGAGGTGATGACACCTATCCAAGGTGTAGACATGAAACAAAGCTCATTAACACAGTAACAATAAACGATAAGCCTTAATTCTAAATTCCCAAGGAGGTGACGACACCTATCCGAGGTGTAGATATGAAAGAAAGCTTATAAACACAAGAACATGAAACAATGATCATCCAACCAAAGTGAACAGTTATAGAATAGCAATATTATAGGAAAATCTGGCTCAGCATATATTACTATCGTATGCAAAAGTTAATTACAAATGAGCTAAAAGCTCTTATTTATAGACATCAAAAGTGTAGAGAACCCTAAGATCACCTTGAGTCAACTACAGTCTTGCAATCATGCAAGATTTTATTGCTAAACCCTAATAAAGAAAACTATACAATTAACTGGAAAGCTACCATTAGTTAACCGATACATCTAATCTAAATGGACAATGTGCAAGCATGCACGTTCTTATTGAAAGCAAAGTTAACTGGAAAGCTACCATCAATTAACGAAAACCCTAAATGAAAACTCCAACTGTACATAGATAATTCCAAGACATACATGCAATGAGATGTGGAACAACGAGTTAACTCGGAAAGATGTGTAGAGTTAACTGCTGTGTCTGATGTCTATCTTGAAATGTGGGAATTGGAGTTCACTGGCCGTGATCTCAAGCAAGTAACCCCTCCACGAGGTTGTTGACTATATCACCATTTGAAGGTCGTCACATGTCTCAACTGTCAATTCACTGCTTGTCAGCAATTCAAGCAATCCTAGAAATCCTTGCACACTCAAACCAACATTTCACTGACTGGTAATTTTGGCGGCTCCATAATTGAAGTGATGGCCACTGTTTCTTCTCCAGCTTTATGCTTCTGACGCTTCTCACGTTTTTCACGCTTTTCTCTATGGAAGAGTGTTGCATGATGAAACTGCGAAGTTTGACCGTGAACACTTTGGTTGTGAGAAATGCAAATGAACTTGCTGCACATACAAAATTCCAATGGTATCAACCCTCTAAAGCGGCCTTGGAAGACAATTAGCTATACGAGGCATGAAAACATCTGTACTTGAGTGACTACGCTTGTCAACCCTTCGAATGCACTTGATACAAATTGGTGTTAGCTTTTCTGATGAAATCATGAATTAAGACCGATTTGGTCTTGAATTCAATCTGCGTGAACTGCATTCTGAAAAACTCGCCCATTGACTGTGAACATAGCTATATTCTAACAACTTTCTCCGGAAAGCTAAAATGTCACTTGATGAGGCTAAAAATACCTTGTTGAAGGGCATTTTTCACCAAAAATTATGAAACGTGGGTTTTGTCCAAAAGATGATTCTAAGACAACCCACAACGTCAGAATTGAGAAAAAACGCCGTTTAGCTTGACATGCAAAAGCTTTTTCGAAAAAAGCAACTGGGGGTAGCAGGGGCTACGGGGGGCAATTTTTCCGAGAAAATCTGAAATATGGGTTTTGTCCAAAAGATGATTCTAAGACAACCCACAACGTTAGATTTGAAAAATATCAACTTCTACTCCACCATGCAAAGGAATTTCAGTTGAGAAAATCAAAGCTTCAAGAATCGATGCTCTGGAGTAAATTTTCTTGAAAAATTCTAACACATGGGTTTTGTAGAGGAAGCTATACTGAACCAACCCAGATGATTTGTTTTGTCAAAAGTAACCGAATTCTCAAACATGCGAAAGAAATTAAGAGGAGAAATAGAAGAATTTAAGACAGAAGAAAGAAGTTTTTAATGCTCTTCTTCTGCTAAAATTGCCATCTTGTCTTGATGTTTGCTAATAAATTTGGACTTGTACCTACAAAAGAAATCTGAGAGCAATCTTTGTAGTGTTTTCGAATGTTGAATGCTGAAGAATTTGCCCACACAAGTGAGAAAATTCACTTTGGTCTTCAACTGTGTGAGAGAAGAATGGATGCCATCTTGAATAAATGGAAGAATTCTTTGCTTAATGGCGCTAACTGCAAGAATAAACCTTAACTAACAAAAGAAGTCTTCTGATTGGACCCCCTCCAGTTCGACTAACACTGACTCGGAGTCCTAGAGATAAAATAATATTAAAATATTCAGTTACCATTACATGCAAATTTGTAATCTAACATTAAAGAGGCGTCAATATTTAATTATTGAAGAAAATTGCCATTTTAATGCTTTGCATGCAAAAACTAAATTAAATATTATTTTAATAAGTTAACAAAAATCTCAGCATCTGGATGCACTCAGCAAAATCAACTGATTATGAAAAGTCTAAATTTGACTCTCCAGGTGTCCATTTGCAAAAGTTATGATATTTTTTGCTAACTTCCTATTTTATAGCTCACTGAAAGTTACAGTTGCCCCTATTCAGCTTTGATTTCTGGATGACTGAGTGAGGCTGTGACTGAGCCGAGATATCCATCGTGAATCTATCAGAGCAAGGATGAAATGTCTGCTGGGAGCTGCAACTGCTAAAATCAACGTTTGACACCTCAAAAAATTAGGCGCCTTTGATTAAATTGATGCAAGGTCTCCAGACTTGGCCATTTCTCTGATTTGCCATTTGACGTTGCTGGTAAATGATGAACCCTACTGATTAGATGATAGGTTCATTGCATGAATGGAAGAATTTCGCAACCAACAGTTGTATGTAAGGTATCTGAAAGCTACATTAGGAACCCCAAAAGCAAGGGCGCCCCTAGCCTATGAAGGTGTAATCACCATTTTGTCAAAAATGTAACTTTCATCCGGATACCCTACTTTGACCCCTGACACTGGGAGTTGGAGTGCCTCGATTCGCGCATCGTCAGACTCCTTGCGTAGCTAGATCAACTTACAAGAGATGTCTCTGGAGGTGATGAAGCAAGAAAACTGCTTCTAAGACCTCAAAAAGAAGGGCGCCTTTTCCAAGGGGATGTGTATTTTCCATACTTAGCCATTTTCCTGGTTGTCTGATTTCTTCAGCGTTCTACATTGACCCTTCACGTACGAGTGTTTACCAAATCTCAGAGGCTAATGGCTGGACTCATTGGATAGCTGGAGTATTTTTGCACAAATCTCGTGAAGACTGTGACTGCAAAAGACCCCATCTGGAAAGCTTAAAGGCTAGGCACCCCTGGCCTATAGAGGTACAGGTGTGTATTTCTACATTTCTCCACCCTCTATCTTACGTGCTCGGTAGAATCTTTGTCACGATCACTCAATATGTCGGATCATCTCATGAACTGGTGCGTTGCGGAGCTAAACTGGATTAGAAAAGATCTTTGGAAGACGGAAATTGCAAATTTAATCATTTGAGGGGTCAAATTCAAGGGTGCCCCTAGGCTACAAGGGCGCAGAAACTGAAAATTTGACAGCCTCTGTGACATGCAACCTCCTCGTATCTTCAACTTCTGACTTCAATTTCCGGAGTTTTGCACTTCGGATGGCTTCGCTGGATAGCTCATCGGAAAGCTGACTGAATTCCGAAGAGATTGAATACATCTGCAACCAAAAAGCACTGAATCTGGACCTTTAGAATGAAGGGCGCCCCTGGGCTACAGGGGCGCAGATTTGCTTTCTGCTTGAAATTTCCATCTGTCTCGTGCTAGTATCTTCACCGTTCTGACCACTAAATTGGCCTTATCCTCTATTGTGAAGTATCTCTTCAACATCTCTCATCGCAAAATGTCCTGCTTTGAGTTCTAGGCTCATGTCATGTCCCCGAATTGGAGGTATGGTGATTTAATTAAATTATTTAATTAAGTTGTCCAAATTATTGATAATTTATGAGGATAGATTAATTGATGATTTAATTAAATCAAGAGATGTTATTAAATTAATTATTTATTAAGTTATTCCTATAAAATAAAATATCAAAAGGGATGACTTATTATTTAATTAATTTAATAATAAAAAGTGACTTAAATGACTTAATAATAAAATAATAAAATAATAAAGTCACTTAAGGAATATTTATGGAATCTTCTAGAAGTCTCTTGGTGATGAGGTTGAAAAAGTATAAAAAGAGGCTTGGGCTATGCATTTGGACATCTTGAGTTGCAAACACTTTTCCACTACACTACTGAAGCTGAATGCTTAGCTTATTGTTTTCCAATCTTCGTTTGTGAAAGACCAAACCTAGCTGGTTACTTCCAATTTCAGTTGTGAAACACCAACCCTAGTTTGGAATTTGGAGGAGTTACTTCAGACTTCTCAATTTGGACTTCATTGCAGATTTAAAGTTAATTTTCAGTGATCAAATTGGAAGAAGTTGATAAAGTTCAGTTGGAGGGTTTGTGTGGAAGATTTTGTAATCTTCACCCAGCTGCTACAGTTCCGCTACAGTGACGTGAACAGTACCTTTGGATGATTTTATTCATATCTCACTTTTGGGAGGATGAATGTTGGTGGGTATTGGAGCAATCTTTCCCTTGAATCTTGGCAATAATTTTGGGTACAGATTGGAAGAGTTTCCAAGCTTCCATGTATTTATTTTGAGGGCTGCAAGACAGGAGCAGGGGCGGCACTCTTGGAGGCTTCTTTCTAGATATTGAAGACTTCATAAATTGCTGTTTAGGTCATCTACAGTCTGCCAATCATTTGCAATTATTATCAGCCTTCTATGTCAGGTTTCTTGCATTGTATTTGCTTATTTATGCCTTGTAATAAGTCTGAAGACAAATCACAGCATGTAGGCTTTGCATAGTTGAAATTGTAATGTCAATTCAGTCATCTTCCTTAGTGCAGCAATCATTCCTTTTAGCATTGTATTCAGTTGAAGTTCATCTCAAAATTATATTAATGAAGTTTGGGCTTTGCATGTCAACTGTTTGACATAATGTCTAAAGGCTGTAGCTTACTATTTGCATAACTAGTTTGCATAGTAAGTGTTTGACATAATGCCTTGGCTGTAGACGCATGGTTTCATCTTCAAGTTTGTATGCCAAGTGTTTGTCAAATTATCTAATTTGCTGTAGCTATCATTCTGAGTAGATGCATCTCTTAGTATGGATGATAAGTGTTTGTAGAAATGTCTACTATTTGTAGGTAAACAATTGTAGTCAATTGTAGTCACTTATGGTCATTGAAAAAGCAAAGGGAAGCATTGCATTGGGCTCTTATTTCATAACAGCAAGCTGCACTTGTTTATTTAAGCTCATTGGATTCATATTATCATCATTGACATCAAAAACATCAAGAGAATACTTCAATCAGCAAGTACAGACTTTGCAAGACAAATGTATGACGAAATGTCCAAGGCATGAAAAGGTGAAAATAGGGTCAGATTTTGCCAAGGACATTACAGCTCAGGTTTTAACACCAGGCACTGACCAATTGCCGTTAACGAATGACATTACACTAACCAAAGTCCATACTTAACTTGCCCAAAAACTGTATTTTGACATCATTTTAGCAAGGTTTAGACTCTTTTAAGCAAAATGCCCTAATGAAGCAAAAAATTTGGTTTGGGTACAACAAATCACCCATACTTACACCATAGGTTTGTCTCCCCGTCCCTTTTCTTGTTCATTTATTTTCATTACTTTATTTTGTATTTGTTCCTATTCGTTGACTACACAATATCCACGGGCAATGGTCCTTTGTAGGGATGTGACACATGTTTATGGTTGCCTACTAACTCACTACTGCTCTTCATATTCATGAAATTTGTGAGAGACATTGCCTTTTGGATCTCTGTGGGAAGATTTTTATAATCTGCATACATGGTGTGAATATCATCTTGTATTGGGCTTTGTGATTTCCTCACATGAACTTTTTTTCTCTGATTTCTAAAAGCATTCATAATATTTTGCTAGATGTGGAGCATGTGATCCAACATGTCTATCATTAGATCAATCTTCTTTTCAAACTTATCTGAAAGAACTATCTCCAAAAGAGTTATTCTTTCTCTATCTCCCATGTTCACTTGTTTTGTTACTAAATTGCATATGAAGGAAGACTCACAGGCTGGCAAGATCCAGCTCTGATACCATTTGTAATGTCCGCTTTTAAATTTTCCTTATTTTTCTTTAAATAATAAAATCTAACTCACAATTATAGCAGCATAATTAATTATAAATAATATATTATCAACTTCAGAAACTGCAGTTTTAGCAGTATATTTTAAATTATATATTATATTTAGAATATATTTCGGAAAAGAGGGAACTTATCATTTGTATCTATCATTAATTATCCCAAGTCTGCAGTGATCTATCTTCTTAAAAATGTCATTGAACTGTCTCCAAATCTGCCTGAATCAGGAGTTTTCGTCCACTCACTCCGCAGTGGAAATTAGGGGGTTTTCACTGTCTAATTTCAGACCTTGAGGGGTTTCGTCCTCAGATTGTTGAACCACAATTCCATGCTCGAAAGGAGTAATAATCAGATAATAAAAGATTGTATTTTTTGCATGGTGCTTACTTCTTGTTTGGTGTCTCTTATATATCTTTTTCCTTCAATGGTCGTGATTTTTCACATGCCCCTTGACTTTTGATTAAATTAAATTTTAATTTTATATTGATAAGTAGGAGGTATTTTCCACAGCGTGCCAAAATTATGATATTGCTATCAGGATTCAACCTTGTAATTTTTTGAATCAAACTCATTGACCCATGTTGCATGAGTAGATAATTTAATCCTCATAAATATGGGTCAATGAGTTTGAATTGAAAACTACACAGTTGAATCCTAGTAGCAATATCATAATTTAATTTTATATTCTGTAATACTATTATATTTTAGATTTTATTTTTTGAAATTTTAATTTACTATTATTATTATAATCTCATTTAAGAAAGGGGACATTACAGGTGGATTGTCATAGGGCTGAACATCACGTGCATGGATTGGCAGTAAAGCGGAAAGGCAACAAACACTATACCTGCTGTACTTCAGTTTCTGATGAGGAGATGATCTTAGCTAATTGTTGTAAAGGAAGTCATATGACAGACAACGAATCCTTTGTAAAACATTATGCATGCCTTCACGAGGCAGCAAGGGTCTTACAGGAGTTTTTATTAGAGTCTGGAGAGCTGAAGAAAAAGGGTGATATTCCGGTTGGTGAATTGCGTAAAATTCTCTTGAATTGGCAAGTTACCAGTGACAGCATGAAGGTGTTTCCAATGAATATTGTTAGAGCTTTTGTCTTGCTTACAAGAAATGAAGCAGCACCCTCAATATTAGGAAGGAGGGCACTTGTTGGGCTCTCTACCAAATGGTATTGCAAGTACAAGAGATTTTGGTGCTTACTAGAAGAGCACCGAATTGGTTCAACTGTCGAAAAGTGTTTAAGAGATACATGTTCACTTGATCAGTATTATGCAGGTCAGAATGAATCAGAAGCTCGAAAAGATCAATGCATAGTTGATCCATTTGTTGAAGGCCAGCATGTTGATAATCACTTATGTGCTGATTCAGTGCCTGAAACATGGTGCAAACCAAAAGTTTCTGGTATCAGTGAAAGTTCAAAAAGTGCCGCACAATTTGGAGGTTCATGTTACAGGTACAAACCTTGCAAAGAGTGTAAGCAGTATCAAACAATTAGTGATGCATTTGTGCATGTTTCTTATAATGAATCACAATCACAATCACAAAGAGGTCTAGCAATTCATTGTGCCAACAGCTGTGACAATCTGATGGTGGGCACTGAAAAGCAGAATGATAATTCGCTGTTTCTAATTCCTAATAAGAAGGGAGCATCTGAAGAGGCATTTCTTACTAATAAAACCAGAAGTTATTTATCCATACAGCCAAGAAATGGAGCAGATAGGAAGAATGAGGATCTTCTAAATTATGAATCATTGGGTATGCATGATCAAAAGGTTTCTCACACAACAATTGATCATCCATATGCCAATACTGGGGATCTTTTTGATGTAAACCATAGGGTTGACACTGCAGGTTATGAACAAGATGGTGATAATTGCTTAGGCAATCGATACCTTGATGGTGAAAATGACAATATCAAGGTTAAACCTAGAGAAGCAGTAGAAATTGGAAATTGTAATTGCAAATCTTGCTGTGCAAATGCTCACTTTTGTCCAGGTTGCATGTGTTATGTCTGTCTTGTATCTATTCAGCCAGATGAAACGTGGAGCTATATAAAATGCTCATGTCACCATATTTTTCACGTAGAATGTACTCTTAAGGAAAGAATTGGAGGAGTTGTAGAAGAGAAAAACATTGATGGTGAGTTTTTGTGCCCAGTTTGTTCTGTGAAGTGTGATCTATTTCCTTTTTGGAGGGAGAGGCTGAAAAATGCATCAGATAATGAATCCAAAGATATAGCACAGAAACATCTTAAGTCTGCAATCAATGCCATGGATGGCACTCAGAGGAAAAGCTTAAAGGAATTGAATATTAAGGTGTTGAGTGCATTTGAATCAGTTCCACATACTCCATTCTCTAATTTGCGACGGCTATTGGTGTCCATTCTAGAAGATGTAAATATGCAGAAGATTGCAAAGGAAAATGATGGTAACTTTCTAGTTTGTCCATATGAAATGTCTGTATGTTGTTCTCTATAATGGGGCATATAAAGATACAAATTTTGTTTTTAATCAGTTTCTCTGTGTCGAACTTCTCAAATTATTTCAATGACTTTCTTTTTTTCAGAAATACTACCAAATACATCTATTAAATGAAGTGTTTCTTTGCTGATTCAGGCTTTTTAGAAAAAAGATTTCAAATAAATGAAATTGAGTTAGTTGAGGTACGAGAGTTAGTAAATCATACTAAGAGGGCTGCCGATAGAGATTCAGAAACCTATCGAAAAGCTCAAGAATCGGTAGCTACTCAAAAAAAACTTTTGGCGCAAATCCAGGGAAATTTGAAGAAGGCAGAAGCGGAGATGCAGTTGGCTAATCAGAATGCCAAACGCTCATCCAGAGCTGCAAAAATAGCTAGAAAAAGGCTAGAGCTACTTCAGTTATACCATAGACCACGGTCTGTAACAAAAGAACAAGTTGAAGTTCAGAGAAAGTTCTACAATTGGGAGGTCTCTGAGTTGAAAAGAATTCAAAGGATGATCGGAGATATTAATTGCTGCTGTGAAGAATCATTGCCAGAGCTTGCTTCATTACTTGAGATTATGAAACAACAAAGGCAGAAAGTAGAAGTTGCTCATAGAAAGATGGAAGACATGGTTTCATCCTGTAATTCTTTATAGGCATTATTTATAGTTTGTTAAGTACAATACCATTTCTGAAAAGATATGCCATAAATTTTGCACCTAAAATCTAGATTTCCTCTATTGGACAATTTTTAATGTGCAGTGCAGCATTGTCAGCATGCAAAATCTATGAGCAGTAAGTGTGCATTGATTTTTGTGTAGGTCAAGAGTCTCCTTTAGGAACCCAGGTAACTATTAGAAGAAAGATGCCAATGATATGCCATTCCCCACTCTTACGACTGTACCTTGTGTGTCAATTGTTTTGGGGGAATGTGGTGCAGGTATTTTTATGATGCAATGTACATAGCTCCACAATTTAAGAGGATCTTACAATCTTGGAAGGCTTGATACGAATATAAATACCACCAATACACAAAAATGAAAGCATCCTTGTACTTTCTTTATAATAAAAGGATATTTTGTTTTCTAATTACAAAATAAACAAGTGACGCAAGCGTCGAGTTCCTGCCGAGAGGTAAAAGTCATGTAGCTATGAGTTAGAAAAATTTTTTAGATAACAGATAGGAATATAAATGTATTAAAAATAGGTAGAAAAGTTTGAAGTTATTTTTAGAAGCGCACTAATGCATGGAATTTGCAGGGTGCATGGGCAACGTGGTCCATAGGGACATGTGAACAGGCAACACGTGTGGATGGATGCAAGGGAAATTTTATTTATGGGTACCATGTATATGTGGACTTTTTTTATAAATATACCAATAAATATTTGTTTTTTTTTGTGTGTATGTATACATTTGTGAGAAGGAAGATTCTTTATGATCTTAATTAGGAAGCAAGAATGCATTATTAATTTGTATTAATTATTGAATGCAAACAATCAGAAACATTTGTAATAATGCTTGAGACATATATGCATACATGTATCCACGTGCACATATTGCATAGAAGAGTGAGATGCATAGTTGGCATGTGAACGAGTCTTAAAGCAAGAGGAGACTCAGCTCGCATTTACAGTATAAAATGAAAGAAAACAGGAGAAATAAACTATTTATGACTAGTGCAATGTTTTTTAATTTTTTTTTTTAGAAAACCTTTTGATCGAAAAATTCATTAGTCATTTTAAATGGAACAAAGTTTTGATGTAGAGATATTTCTAAAGCATCAAATATCATTTGCAACTATTTACAAAAAACATGTGTGCGGGCAAAAAAGGAAAATGCATTCTTTACATGACCCATATTTATATGCATGGTGAAACAAAGTTTACCATATTTCTTTTTTTTGCTTATATGTCTATTTGTAAATAAAATTATGTTTAGTGTATTGTTGTAGAACACATGCTATGTTAATTAATACAATTGAGTTATTTTAGTTTATCATATCACAATATGCAAGTGCTAATAGAAACAGTAGTGTTAGGTGGAAGATTGTTAGGGGTAGCTCATTTGAGTATAAACTTTTGTAAGATTAATCAATGTTTTTTTAAATGTAGTATGAAGATTAGTATTATATAAAGCTATTTATTTTATTATAAATAAGATTTAAATCATGTCTATGTAATATGATAAGATATTTTCGTGTATAGAATAATGTAATTATATTACAATAAATTGTTAGATGAATGACTAGAAAGCTATTGATTTTATTATAAATAAGATTTTAATATTGTTTATGTAATATGAATAAAAATTTGTGTTTATATAATAAAAAATAAGTAATTTGCAAAAATATAATAAAGAACATTACTACCTAAGATTAAATTTGTGTATATATAAAATAAAATGTAATAATTTAACTTATGAAAATGTAATAAGTGGAATAAATATTACGATTAATTCTTAGATGAAACAGTACAAAGGTATTGATTTTATTATAAATTAGATTTGAATGTTGTTAATGTAATACGAATGAATATTTTTTTGTGTATATATTTTAAACAAAAAATAATTTGAAAAGATATAAAGAATCTTATTAGGTAAGATAAAATGTAGGTACAATAAAATAATCTACATGTTTGTAGCACTTTGCATCCAAATTATTGAGAGAGAAACATTTGTAACAATGCTTGAAGCATTTAAGTATACATGGATGCATGTATACATTTATCGACGTGCACACAATGCATAGAAGAGTGAAAAACATTCTTGGCACCTGAGGAAGCCTAAAAGTGTGATGAGACTGAAGTTGCATTTGCAGTATTAAATGAAAGAAAACAAGAGAAATAAACTAATTAGTATGAATGCATATATGAAAGGAAAGCATTAAAATATGGATACATGTAAAGACATATGCATGCACGGATGTGTACATGTGTCCATGTAACTTGGTATGCTAAGAAGAATCTATATATGCCTACGTCCATAAAGCTAGAAATGTTAGAAACAATTTGCAAGTTAAACAAGAACTAAAAAAACATTACTGACTGAAACAAAGGAGCAATACATTAGTGTTTGTGGAACAAGTGTATAAAGTATATCTAATAATGCATTTGGATGCATGGATACATGTAAATATTTGTGAAATATGAATATACATTATAGCCTTTGAGGAATTGTCATATATGCTTTTAGGAATCTGTAAGAAACAGGATTTAGAAAAGACGTTTTGAAAAGAACTCTTGAATACAATTGTATTTTAACAATGAGACTCAATTTGCATTTGCAGTATTAAATGAAAGAAAACAGGGAAAATTAACTATTTATTAGCAATGCATATATCGAAGGAATGCATAAAAGTATGGATGAAGGCAAACATTTGCGCATCTATCTATGCGTACATGTGTCCATGTAAGTTGGTAAGTAAACAAGAATCTATATATGCCTATGTGCACAAAGCTAGAAAATGTCAGAAACAATTTGCATTTGAAAGATATAAAAAGAATATTTATGATCGAAACAAAAGAATAATACATTATTGTTTTTTGACCAAGTGTATTAAGGATATCCAATGATGCATTTGAATGCATGGATACATGTAAATATTTATGAAATTTGATTATACATTTTAGCCTCCAAGAAACTGTGATATGTGCTCTTAATTATTTGCAATAAACAGGATTTAGAAAAAAACGTTTTCAAAGGAAGTCTTGAAAACAACTCTATGTTGTGATAGTTATTTTCAAAGCCCTCAGTGTTTAATTGCATAACCTTGATATTTTTTCATTTTTTCCTTTAGTATGGTGTGAATTTTATTCTAATGGATGAAGGTATATTTGAGCTATAGATAGATAAAGATATGTAAGGGTGGTAAAGAAGAATGAGCGATGTAAGTGCAACAAAGAGAAGGAATTGAGAGAATGATGTGATGTAAGTAAGGTATATGAATGCCTTATGGAAAGTATTAGATATGGGAAGCAACGATATGTGAAATTGGATGTGAGAATGAATGGAATGTAAATGATATGAATTTATCATTTTCGAGTTAAATTCTTAAAATTAAATGCAAGATAAAAAAATTTGAATGAGTGAGCTGGATTGAGAGAAAAAAGGAATGCAAGACATTGGTGTGATGCAAGAGAAGCATATAAATGGATTTTGAAATGTATTTGATTTGAGAAGAAACGATGTGCACAGGTGGAAATGGAAATGAGTGGATTTGATAGGGTATGAAGTGAACTTTTGTTCCAAGAAAGGGTGGAAGAATGTCTATTTTGTTATTGGTTATGCTTTTTAAAATCATCATAGGGTTGAGTGTCTCAATACAAATACAAAAGAAAGACTGGTGTCCCATTTCTCACTCTCTTTTGGACTAAACAAAGTTCCAAGATCCTTGAGCTTCCTTGAAATGTGACAAGAGAAGAATAGATATAAAAATATAATGATATTTAAGGATGCAAGAGTCAAAAGAGAAACACCAATGGATACTAGTACCTTTACATGGGTGCATGTTTACATTTGCAGTAACAAATTTCCTTTATGATCTTATCCAGGAAGCAAAAATGTATTGTTATTTTGTTTCAAGTATTGAATGCAAATAATCTTAAACATTTGTAACAATGCTTGAGGCATCTATGTATACATGCATGCATGTATACATGTATCCATGTGCACACAATGCAAAGAAGAGTGGAAAACATACATGACATGTGAACGAGAAATTTGAATGGGAAACACTAAAATCAAGTAGAAATACAAATCTGTCAAAGCACATTGATGCTCAAGTAGCATTTGCAGTAGTAAGCGAAAGGAAAACAGGGAAAACAAACTATATATCAGCAATGCATATATCAAAGGAATGCATAAATATATAGATCCATGTAAACATTTATGCATGCATGGATGTATAGATGTGTCCATGTAATTTGGCACACAAAGAACAATCTATAAATGCATGTGTGCATAAACCGAGAAATGTCAGGAACAATATGCATTTTAAACATATACAATATTGTTTTTGAACAACTATATAAAGGATACCTAATGATGCATTTGAATGCATGGAAACATGTAAATATTTGTTAAATCTGATTACACATTATAGGCTTGAAGAAACTGTTATATGCGCTTTTAGGGATCTGTAATAAACAAGGTTTAGAAAAGACATTATGAAAATAACTCTTGAATACAACTGTATGTTATGAGTGTTATTTTTGAAGCCCTCAGTGTTTATTTGCATAACCTTGATATTTTCTTCATCTTTTTCTTTGTTTGGTATGGTGTGAATTTTGTTGTGATGGATGAAGGTATATTTGAGGTGTAGATAGATAAAGATATGTGAGTGTTAAAAAGAAGAATGAGTTATGCGAGTGGAACAAAGAGAGCGAATTGAGAGAATGGTGAGATGCAAATAAGGTGTATGAATAAGTTATGAAAAGTATTTGACATGGGAGGCAAGGATATGGGATGGTGGATATGAGAATGAATGGGAATGTAAATGGTATGAATTTATCGTTTGTAAGTTATATGCTTACAATTTAATGCAAGAAATGAATATTTCAATCAGAGAGATGGATTTAATGAAAAAAGGAACGCAACACATTGGTATGATGCAACACAAGCAAATAAATGGATTTTGAAATGTATTTGATTTGAGAAGAAAGGACGTGCAAGGGTGGAAATGGAAATGAATGGAATCAATAGGGTATGAAGTGATTATTTCTTGCAAGAAGGGGTGGAAGAATGTCTAGTTTGGTATTGGTTATGCTTTTAAAAATCATCATAGGGATGAGTCCATCAATATAAAGACAGAAAAAAGACCCATGTTGCATTTATCACTCTCCTTCGTACTGAACAAGGTACTGAGATCCTTGAGCTTCCTCGAAATGTGACAATAGAAGAGTGGATATAAAAATATAATGATATTTATGGATAGAAGAGTGAAAACAGAAGACAAAGTGGAAGTTCTTATGCATATACTATGAAAAAAATAAATATGGAAGATCATAAAACTGAGAGCATGCAAATGCTGATGCAGTGGAGAACATTAAATACATGGAGAGAGAAATACGTAGAGCTATTCACAGATATATGCATGGATGCATCAACAGACACATGGATACACAAAAAACAGAACTACAGGGAGAGATGGATATATGAACACATGTATACATGGATGTATGCATATTTGCATATAGGTAGAAATGCATATGTTACATGGAAGGATGTATTCATATACACATGCAAATATGGATGAAGGCATATATGCATATATGCATGTATGGACAATATGCATAAATGTATGTGAACATATAACTTTTAATTTTGTTATATTGGAAAACTAGCACTATTCTGATAAATCAATATTGG
The DNA here is from genome assembly GCA_007258455.2 of Sequoia sempervirens. Classification (NCBI taxonomy): domain Eukaryota; kingdom Viridiplantae; phylum Streptophyta; class Pinopsida; order Cupressales; family Cupressaceae; genus Sequoia; species Sequoia sempervirens. The sequence goes on along the minus strand of VDFB02065186.1, from coordinate 11,332 downwards.
AAAATTAGCATTTAGCTATTTCTATTTAACAAAATAGCTTTATAAATTATTGTTGTTATTGAAAATCAGTGAAATGCGATCGCATAGGTTGGTTAAATAAATTTAAGCAAAGGCATAGTTTATAAAACTGGTGAGTAGAGATACGTAATCCATGAGTGCAAATTAAATGCATTGAAATATCAGGAAAATGCGAACACATGGAGAGGTCAAAATAATTGAAGCAAATGCATTAAATGGCATGTGGCTGGTGGGGAAGGCGCTAGAATTGCTTCATGGCCATGGGTGGCTAGGATACTTTGGCCATTAGGGGCCATTTGGCCAAAGACAAAGACAAATACATGGGTGCATGAGTCCATACATGCATATATACATGTATCCATGCAAAATATCGATAGATACATATATAGATGGATGTGTGTATGCAATCCATAGGTGCATGTATGCATAAATCAATGTATACATGCACCCATAGATACAATCATACATATATAGATAGATGCATGCAGAGATGGCAAGATATGCATAAATCGATATATGCATGGCTGCATCTATGGATACATAGATACATAATGAAATGGAGAAAAAGACACATTTATATATGCATTTATTTTGGGAGTTTGAATCTGAATCCATATGCATACTTTGATTAAAACTAGTGGCTGAAGGTACATAATTCATTGAGACAAAATTAATGCATTGAATGGCATCTGACCAAAGGGGAGACTGTTTGGATTGCTAAGCAGTCTTTGAATATATAACAATTAAAAGAGATAAGTATAAGTATCCTTGGCGACATTCCACATTTTGACCTTTCAATCAAAGTCAATTAACAAAGTAGCAGTCAGACCTAAAGAAAGTTCAAGGACAATGCTTATGTTTACTTTCATTGTACATCTTAAATGGAAGTCGGGTTTTGCATTGCTGCAATGTATTTGTATACTTTGACTATAAAATCATAGTTTAGATCATTTTAAGTGTTATCCATTCGAATCTTTTCTTGAAATACGAAGGATTCATCCGAGTCTTGGAGGCAATGCACAGCTGTCCTATAAAGAGAGCTTTGGAACCAATGAGCTGTCATGTATACATGGGTGCATGAGTCCATAGATGCATATATACATGTATCCATGCAAGTTATCGATAGATGCATATATACATGGATGTGTGTATGCAATTCATAGGTGCATATTTACATAAATCGAGGTATACATGTACCCATAGATACAGCCATACATATATAGACAGATGCATAAAGAGATGACAAGATATATGCACAAATCGATATATGCATGATTGCACCTATGGATACATAAATACATTATGAAATGAAGAAAAAGACACATTTATATATGCATTTATTTTGAGAGTTTGATTCTGAATCCATATGCATACTTTGATTAAAACTAGTGGCTGAAAGTACATAATTCATTGATACAAAATTAATGCATTGAATTGCATCTGACTAAAGGGGAGGCTGTTTGGATTGCTAAGTAGTATTTGAATATATAACAATTAAAAGAGATAAATAAGTATAATTATCCTTGGGAACATTTCACATTTTGACCTTTCAATGAAAATGAATTAACAAAGTAGCACTCAGATCTAAAGAAGGTTCAAGGACTATGTTGATTGAAAACCATATTTTGGACAATGGCTAGACAATCTGTTGAAATTGCTTTAAAAACTTTGAAGCAAATGCATTTCTCGTTCTGTTTACTTTCATTGTACATGTTAAATGGAAGTTGGGTTTTGGATTGCTGCAATGCATTTGGATACTTTGATTATAAAATCATAGTTTAGATCATTTTTAGTGTTATCCAATTGAATCTTTTCTTGGAGTACCAAGGATTCATCTGAGTCTTGGAGGCAATGCACAACTGTGCTATAAAGAGAGCTTTGGAACGAATGAGCAAGTGAGCCACAATTTTTTTTTGCTCACATTGCCAATTTCACTGTGTGCTTTAAACCACCAAAGTAAGAGGAAACTGAGGAAAGAAACTATTTATCGCCTCAAGTAACTCGTTTTTGGTTCTGGATACTGTAATTATTGTCCTCATAGGTGTTGTACCCAAAACCAAAAATTTTGCTTCACTAAGGCATTTTGCTTAATTGAGTCTTAATCTTGTTAAAGTGATGACAGAAGGTCGTTTTTGGGGTTTTTAAATATGGAGTTGGTGTCAGTGTCATGTCAGGCTGTTTCTGAGGAAATTTGAGAAAAGTGAAAATCTGAACGGGAATCACCAAAATTTTCTATCTCTGGAGAAGGGAGCACATTCTCAAATGGGCGCCCTATCTTTTAGGGGCCTAGATCCTGTTTTTAGGGTTTGTCACCTCCAGCAGACATTTGTCCGACATCACGTCAGCTTCGCAGTGAGCTATCAAGCCTGTTGAACGGACCTGTTTCGGGCAAGTTACGGAGAATACAGCGCAAAATGAGTCGAAAGCAAGAATTGGCTAACACTGGAGAAAAGCGCAGCTTTTCAGAAAGGCGCCCATCTTTTTGAGGTGCCAAATGAAGGTTTTTATTAAATGGTTACCTAAGATGTTTGTCTCTAATTTTTGTTCGAAAGCCACACGATCCGCTTCGGGCAGGAATCTGAAGTTGCTGAAGCTACCGGAACCTCGGGAGGTCAAACGAGGGTCAAATCTTAGTCAGAATATCAGAGGAAAAAGCGAAAGAGCACATTTTGAGAAAGGCGCCCAAGCTTTTCAGGCCTTTAAAGCTTTCTTTCTGATGATTTCAGATGCCTAATGTGTCCGTGTTACGTTCAGCTTTCCGTTGCCTGTCTCCGTCAGATCAGAAGATGTCTCGTCAGTTTGCAGTGGAAGGTTTTATATTATTTTTGTCGTTTCCAGAAATGGCTAAGTCTGGAATGAAAAGAGCAACTTTTGAAAGGCTTTGTTTTCTTCACCCCCGATGATGTTTCTTTGGGAAACGCCTTTCAAGTACTGCCGTGGTAGAACGGTCACCCGGGCATGAACCCGAGATCCAAATTCGAAAAGTTGATAAATCAGAAGTTATGACGGATTTATTTTTCCCTTCGTTCGAGATGCAGATGTCAAAATTTGACTAAGTCTGAGAAAAAGCGCAGCTTTTAAAAAAGGCGCTTGGGTTTTTGAGCCTTCAGATGTCAATTTTATGGTCTGCAGTCTGAAGGTACCTTTTGATCAGTTTACTTAGCTTGTAAAATACCCCTGCCACCACCACCTGAGAAGTCACAACCAAAGGTCGTGAGGATGAACAGAGGTCCCTAGGTTTTAGCTTAAATTTTCATGACAAATTTGGCTAAGTCCTGAATTCGCTTTTGAGAGTTCAAAGTTGAATTTTCGAAAGAGAGTTGAATGGACGCCTTAACTGGAGTTCTGACTGCAGTTAGACTGAATGATTTCTGGGTTGTCATCTTCAGTTCATATATTGGCATGTGGAGTGATCTTTCAGTTCGCATGTCAAGTTAACTAGTTTGCATGTTCAGTTAACTACCTTGCATGTTGAGTTAACTTGATTGCATGTCCACTTGACTGAAGATTATCACTGAAAGTCAACTGGAGTTCACATGCATGGCGAATTTGGTTGCAATTGTGAAGATTTAGTGAAGATGGCACTTCATCGAGTGTCAACTGAAGTTCTCAAAAGGGACGCTTTAGTTCTAAATTGTGAATTTAAAGCAAGTGTGAAGATGGCGAATTCAACAAGAATTGTCAACTAAAGTCAAACTCGCATTGAGTGGTTAACTGAAGTGTCGAAAGGGAAACCCTAATGCATGGCTATTTATTTAGCATATCTGAGTTTCAGTTAACTAAGATGGGGTCCAATTAGAAGCCAAGCGCCATTTTTCAAGGATTTCATGCTTTGTACGAATTTCATTAATAAAAGTCTATTCATTTCAGCAATGGTGTCCATTATTTCATCATCTTTTGCTCTGAAGTCTATATTCTTCTTGAGCGACCAGCAGGTTGAAGGTGCTACAGGTGTCCGATTTCAGCGTTCTTCGAAGCAACGAGTTCAGATTGTTCAGAGGAAGTCAATTCTAGACTTTATTTTCACTTTGCATGCAGGTTTTATCAAGATTTGAAGAAGAGATTTGCAGATTTTTCAGAAGCAGACAAGCAAAACTTTCTATCTTCTGTCTTATTTCTTCTATTTCTCATCTTAGGTACTTTCTTCGCATGTCAAAGAAATTCAGCGCATATTCAGAATCTGATCATCTGGGTTCGCATATTTCAGCATTTGCAGCAAAACCCACGTCTTAGATTTTTTCGAGAAAATTGCCCCGTAGCCTTCATTCTGAAGCTCTGTGCTTTTTTCCGAGAATTTCTTTGCATGTGGGCCAAAATCACATCTTTTTGAAGATCTCATCATCTGGGTTTGTTCAGAATTCCGTTGTGCACAAAACCCATGTTCCAGATTTTCTCATGAAAATTGCCCCGAGAAGCTCTAAAAACCCCTGCAGTTCTCGACTGAAAAGTCTTTGCATGTTAGGCTAAACGGCGTTTTTTCACAATTTTGACGTTGTGGGTTGTCTTAGAATCATTTTCCGGACAAAACCCATGTCTCAGATTTTTTGGTGAAAATAATCCTCCGACGGGCTATTTTTAGCCTCACCAGGTGCCATTTTAGCTTTCAGAAAGTTGTTTGCACATAGCCAGAAACATACCAATCTGCAGTTTTTCAATAGCCTTAATCCAGACCGACCCAAGACCAAATTGTCTGGACCCATGATTTCAGACCGGCCAAGCCGCGAATAAAATAGAGGCCACCTTTACCATTTACCTGAGTTTTTCAGCCAATTCGCATCTTGCATTATCTTCGTGGAAAATGGTACCCACGCTGATCCGGTTGTGCTTCGAGTTCGAGTTGATCTGCGGATAGCCTTAGCTGAGAACCTATGATGTTTGTCTGCACTCTCAGCCGGGCCTTTGGAAGCAAGGATCAAGATTGTAACGCGGGTGTGCACACAATTGCAAAGTGACAGAGAATTGAAGAAGCAGATTATTATTTTTGACAGCGGGCCAAAGTGCCGATGACAGAGAGATCACCGAGTTCTGGTCGGGCGTTAGACCGAGTTGACATGGAGTGATCTCGGGCCAGCTTGAACATGCGCAGCTAGTTTCGGAGGGTTGAGTCCCCGAGTGGCGCTTAACTTGACTTCCCGGGGCCACCACTTGCCGACTTAACACATGCTTATCTCATCCTCGGAGTTATCAACACAGGAGTTAGGGTTAGGGTTTCTAGTTAACTGAAGGTAGTGGCCAGTTAACTTTGCTTTAAATAAGGACGTGCATGCTTGCACATTGTCCAATTAGGTTATTTGTACCAGTTAAACTGAGGGTAGTTGCCCAGTTAACTGTATAGTTTACTTCATTAGGGTTAGGGCGCATAACTTGCATGCAGTGCAAGAACTGTAGTGAACTCAAGGTGATTTTAGGTTACCTACACCTTGATGTATATAAATAAGAGCTTTGCCCATTTGTAAATAACTTTGCTTGAGGAGAGAAATATATGCTGCGCCTACCTTGCCCTCAATATCGCTCTTTTGGTATTTGTTCATGCGTCTTTGCTATTACAGTTAATTGTTATGCCACATAGGGTTTCATGCAATTGTAATGGTGAATTCTTTCTGTCTTGTGAATCTTTTATCGTTATGATTAAGCGTTATGCCACATAGGGTTTCGTGAGATTGTGATGATAAAATCATTTTGTGAAGTCTTTACTATGCTAATCAAGTGTTATGCCACATAGGGTTTCATAAGATTGTCATGGTAAATCTTCCCATAGTTTAGATAAATCTGTTTGAACATCTTTATCATTAAGATCAATTGTTATGCCACATAGGGTTTCAAGAGATTGAGATGATAAATCTGTTTTGTGTTAATTTACCATTTGTGATCAATCGTTATGCCACATAGGGTTTCGAGAAATTACGGTGATAAATCTGTTTTGTGAATCTTTATCATTATAATCAAAGGTTATGCCACATAGGGTTTCGTGAGATTGTGGTGATAAAGGCTGTTTTGTGAAGACTTTACTTTTTCGATCAAGTGTTATGCCACACAGGGTTCCATAAGGTTGTCTTGGTAAATTCTTAAATCTGTTTTGTGCCCAATGAGCTTGTTTAGATTGAGATGATAGTTGCGCCACCTTGCCTTCAAGTAGAGAGTCTAAACTCGCTTATCGTCCGATAGTCAAACCCTGCTCCATTTCCTCATGCTCTGTTTTCTTGAGGAAATTGGATAGATTTAAAATAGATAGCTTAGTTGTAGTTAATGATCTGCGAAACCAGAAAATCCTTAGCTGCAACGTTCTTGGTTTTCTTAACCTTGTGCCTCTTCCAGCTGAGAACAAAAAGATAGGACTTAGATTACTTTTCTTTCCATGCATTCCAGCACAACGAGGGAGCTTCCCCTCCTAATTTGAAGAGCACTCATTGCGTAGTGTACATAGCTGTCCGTACAAACCTGCACTCCAGAGGTGTTAGATTTTACGCCAACAATAGGCACACATGCAAAGTATGGAACCATATAGAAAGCAAGTCAACTCTTTAATAATCCCATGAAACATAGTCTTTGTATGCATCCATGTTTACAGGTTTGCATGTATATATGTGTACATGTAATTATGTATATATGTTAGACAGTATGTATTTGTGCATAGGTGCATAAGGATGGTATGTATCTTTAGATTTTAGATTGCATAGGTAACATGTAGCTCATAGTCATCTAGTTAGAGTAATATGATCACTTTGTGCATATTGGTATTTAATTATGGGAGTTGATGTTTCCAAAGTTGTTTTTTTTTAATTTGGAAAGTGGTATTTAGCTGTTTTCTTGATTGTGTTTCAAAGTGAATGCATTAAACAGAATGTGGATTTATCATGTAATATAGATTTAAGTGACTAGAGATGCATTGTGATTACTTTGAGCATTTCATTTTTTGTTATTCTGCAGATCTGTGTAGTCACAGGAGATGTTCTTGCTGTAGAGTCAAGACCTGGAACCGAGCTACTTGATACATGTATCCATAGATACATGGATGTGGACATCTATCATGGTATCTATAGATGCGTAGATACATGTATCTATGGATAGATGTATTCATAGATACATTGACACATATATGGATAGATGCCTGTATACATTTGCACATAGAAAGACATATACATATATGCGTGGATGCATCTATAGGTAGAAGAATACATAGAAACATAATTGCATGGATAGATAGATAGATGCATAGCTGGATACATAAATGCTTAAATATACATGTATGGAAATATCCATGGATTGCATATGAAGTTGCATAGATACATATATACATGGCTGCATGTGTACATAGATGCATGTATTGCAGTACACATGGATGCATGTATAAGTGTATCTCTGGGCAAGATGCATGGTTGCATGTGAGGCTTGTAAAGTTTGTATATTTTTTATTACTGCAAAGCGGTCTCATAATGAGAGGTTTGGAACGAAAATTATGTCAACATGTGTGATAATGAGAGTTTTTTCCTTGAACCTTGTTATATATTCAAAGAGTAACTAGCAATGCAAACAGTGTTCCCTTTAGTCAGATGCCATTCAATGCATTGAGCTTGCATCAGTGGATAATGTACCTTCAGCCACTAGTTTGAATCAAAGTATGCATATGGGTTCAGAATCAAAAGCTCTTTCCTGTGAATCTATTTTTAATTTGCCTATGCATTTGCCCGGAATGCTTTTAATCGGCAGCATTGGCCAATCACATTTCGTGATTGAACATATTGCTTTTTTTGTTGTATAGTTTGCATTTGGAGAGCTATTTTATATATTGGAAAATTAGCATATATCTATTTTTCTATTCGACTGAGTAGCTTTATAAATCATTTTCGGTTTAAAAACTCAGGAAAATGCGAACGCATAAATTGATTAAATAAATTTAAGCAAAGGCATAGTTTGAAAGTTGGTGGCTAGAGGTACGTAATCCATGAATACAGATTAAATGCATTAAAATATCAGGAAAATGTGAGCACAATGCATGAATGCAAATTAAATGCATTAAATGACATCTAGCTGGAGGTGAACGCACTGGAGTGGCTTGGTGACCATGCATGGACCGGGTACTTTGGTCATTTAATATAGAGTTAAGCCACTTGCTATGCATCTTTATTACTTTGTGTGTGTTGTTTTTGTGTTCTGTAAGCCTGTGTTCTCAAAACCTAGATTCTGCAATTGCTTTGAGCTTTCTCGCTATGATGAAAGCATACAGGATAAAGGAATTTTGTGAACTGCTATAGTTAATGTGCTCATAGGCACATATGCAAAATATGGAAACATATAGAAGGGAAGCGAATTGTTCAAAAAAACTCGTCAAAGAAATGCGGTCCCATGGAATGCAATAAGTGTTCACAATGGACACTTTGGTTTTTGCATGTTAACTTTGTCAGATAATGCAATTTGGCACGAACAATGTTGAAGCCATCACATGAACAATAGAACTATTCAACACTGAACTCTATGCTTGTAATAATTATTGGAAAAGCTGTAAATGCCATAGATGAAATAATATGAATAAAATTCTAGTTTCTGGTTTTCTTGAAATGCAATGAAAAAACTGCTATAAAGGCATAAGACAAGGTTGTGTAACATATTGCCATTCTTGTATCTAATTTCTTTGGACACGAATGCTTTACACATTTGATTGCAATAGTAACATGTCTACGAAAATGGGACAATAGAGATCATAATTCAGTAGTTTTTAGTGTGAGTATATATGTATCCTGATACATATAAGCTCGATCTGGCATTTATGAAAACAACTGCTATGTACAGTGAAAGAGCTAATTAGTGTTACTATATGCGATATCCATATAACATAATAAATTGGTACAAGGCTAGAATGACACATCCATAAATACATGGACGCATGTATACGCAGTTGCATACAGGGATACATAGAAGCTTAGATGAATACATGCATACATGAATATGTGCATATGTGCATATGGACATAGAGGCATATATACATGTAAATACACATATATGCAGCGAAAGCAACATATGTATTTGTGTATATAGGAGTGTACTCTATACATTAGAATGCATGATGGAAAAGTGACTATAAAGTACAATGCATAAAAGCAGGGGCGAGACTTGGTTGCAGTAACAGCATAAAAATGAAAAAAGCCAGAGGGAAATAACCATTTATTGTCTCAAGTAACTTGTTAATGGGTCTAGAGTGTGCAACCATAACAACTTCTACTTGGTCACCATAAACTCTTGAAAATGTAAGAATCAGAAAGCAAATATTGGAAAAGCTAGGAAGGACAGAATGCAAAAGGGAACATTTAAACTATATAGTTTGAATGGCATTATGCATAGAGGGGTAATAATTATTGAACATTTATGTCAGACGTACATAGAGAACTATTGTCTTCATAGGTGCAAAAAAAAAATTACAGTTTCAGATGTCCATATTCAAGAAGACTTTAACATAGTAACCTATAGAAGTGTCTAAATGTATAATAGCAATAGAGTATTTTAAAACCAAAGATGTCTTTAACATGTGAAAGCCAGTGAAATGTCTTGGAGCATGGAAAGGTGAAAAAGTAAAAGTCTGAACAATGTAAATCTGTCCTCCTGTATTCCTAGTTTCCTGTAAAGCCAACAAAATGCTATGTATTAGAAACATAGTTTGTATGGATAGTGATTTGAGGTGCTGGTTCAGAAGAGAAAAAGTTTACATATGAATGACTTTATTACCTTCTGGTGATGTTTCTTGTCTATTTGTCAATGCAAATGGCTTCAACAATGGCATTGTTTTGGTCAGGGCTAAAATGTCCTTCAGCACTGAAGTCCCGTAGGATGAATATCACTACTGACTTGTCCTTGATATAGTCTTCATAGCTGAGCCTTTGCAGTGTGGGCAATAGACGGTGCATGGTGACCTAGTCAATTGAAGACTGAATTGTTTGATTGTCATAAGTTGTTATGGTAGTTTTAAGTTGAAAACAAAATGTATAATTGACTTGCTGGTTGCACTGTTTATAGTGAGCAGTTTTTTCTTGGAGTGTGCCATAAGCAGCGAATTTGAATTTGCATTTTGGACAGTATGCATGAAATGGATTGGAAAATGCATTTGCTGCTTTTAAAGTACCAGAAACCTATAGAATATGGTTCAAAATTGTTAGAGGAGACAAAAATACAAGTTTGGATGCACTAGTTTTTTAAAAAAAGAATGTTGTTACCTTGAAAGTTGAATGTAGTAGGCTGTTGAGTTTTTCCAAGCTTCTTTTGTCATTCAAGGTACAGATGAATGTTGATCGACATGTGTGAAATGTGTTCTTTTGATCTATTTTTTTTACAACATTCTTGAAAAGCATTGTAGGTGTTTTATTTGTATGCAACTGGTCTTCGAGTGCAAAGTATTGTTGTTCATATGTTGACCGTAATAGCAGCTGCAATTCAATGAGAGAATTAGATTTTGTTACGAAAATTGTTATAGAGACCACTGTAGAACATTAAAAGCTTGAAACTGAAAGAAGAGGTAAAAGTTCTGTAGACCGAAATACCTGTGCTCTGTCTATGTCAGTGTGGCCATCTTTGATGTCAACTGCAAATTGGGTACCCATTTTCCTGGCACCAACTACCAGCACAGCTATTGTGCCAGCTGGGTACTCATTTACAGTTGATAGCAACTGGCTGATAGTCGTACTTGGAATGAATTTGTACTCTTGACAGAGGCAGGGGATGTTTTCAGTGGTGCTTATGTCTGTTAAAATCAGAATGCAATCACAGTCACCTCTGTCATAATCTGTCCTAGGTGCAACTTGGAAATCTGAGATTGAAATAGCTGACCCTGGGACTATTTTAGGCTCATGTTGATACACAAGGTTTCCACTAACATTTAACGTGATTGTCATTTCTGCTTTGTGATCTGTCAGATTAGCAAGTAGCATTTCCCGTGTTTTGTTGGCCTTATCCAATGTTGCTTTGTAGACAACAAGGACATCACCTTGGAAGGTGTCTCCAACTCTTTTTGCATTTAGCTGTTCGATTGAAACAATCCTAGGTTTCTTGACTCTTGTCCTACAAGGAACAAGGATAATGTCAATTGAATGCTAATTTAATATTAGCAAGCTGGGCAAATGGCGGTACAATGAAGAACAAAGTACTTTACCGTTGTGCTGACTCTTCCTGTGCAATTTGCACTTGTTTTGCTTGTCTTTTTGATACATCTTTTGGTGTCCTGCAAAGAATTGGAACAATGTTATTTGAATATTTTGTGTGATCGGCGGAATGAGTATGAAGGAATAATACTCATGAGCACTTTACCGCTGTGTTGGGATTCTTCTTGGTG
>VDFB02065185.1:0-11149 GCA_007258455.2 Sequoia sempervirens | reverse complement strand
TGTGTTGTATTGTGTAGTTGATCATTGTTATCTAGAAGCATTGTAACCATCATGTTAGTATTGTACTTATGTAGTTTAGTATTGTTTTTGCCTATGTTTAGTGGTTGTAAATTTTTCCTAGGAAGCTCTTTTACTATCTCCTAGCATAGGGGGTGGGCCTTCGGGTACCACTTGGTTGGGTGTAATGTGCACCTTACACCATTGGGTCCCTAGTTCTTGTTCATGATAGTGGGTACTTCCTAATTGGAGAACTCGTGTGTACCAGTGGATTTGTAATTCTTTCATGTTCTCACTTATATCTATTGGATACCTTGTAATTGTAGCACTCCTCAATTGTATTCAAGGAGAACCTTTGTAATTTTCATTTGTAACACTTTTGTATAAACTATCTCATTTGGAAATGAGAATTGTAATTGTAATATTAAATAAATGCAATGTGTGAATGGATCATTATTGGACTTTATATCTTAAGTGATGTATTTTAATGTTTTGGATGTATGATCTTTAATTCATGAGTAATAAATATAAGTTATGTTTAGTAACTTTTGTTAGTAATGGGTATTGTAAGTAAGCATCGTCACATACCTTAGAGAATGTATGTGTTAGTGTAGTTTATTTTACTTGTTTAATTACAGTTTAAAAAAAAAAACATTGTTCGCTTTCGTTATGTGTGTGTCATTCTCTAGGGTTTCGTGGCAGGCATTACACATGGTATCAGAGCCCAAGTTTAAACACTGGGTGCTCTGGGATAATGTTGAACCCATTAAGTTGTTAGTTGTGTAGGATTTAAGTTTGCATGCCTTGTCTTATGTCATGGTGTGTATCTATGTAGGATCATGCCACCTAGGCTAGGTCACGATAGAGGTCATGACTGTGTAGGCAGTCACAGAGGTAATAAAAAAAATTCACCTCCCATTGTTCCCCGTGACTTAGATCATGAAGAGCAATAGGCTTCCCAAAATGTACCTGAGGTCAGTGATTAGAATCTGGGTCCACTAGGGAATGGGGACACTCAGTTACATCATTTATTAGAGGAGACACTAGCTCGTCTAGGTCTAAGGAAAGATAGAGATCATGATATTATGGGGGAGAGAGAGGTTCCCGCACAATCAGAGGTAGTCATGGCTGCACATATGAGAGACCTACTTAGAGCTCATCCGTGACCTACATTTGATGGTTTGGGTAGTGGATCGGAGGTTAAGACATGGCTAATAGATCTGAATCGGTGTTTTTCTATGCACCCTTATGGTAGCAACACCAAAGCTAGATGTGTGATCATGCACCTAACATATTTTGCATCTACCTAGTGGAAGTTGGAGGAGCAGAAGCTCCATATTGACATTAATCCAAATTATCTTTCACCTACAACAAAACTCTTAGAAAATGATTGGGGGTCATTATATTTTACACCTCGATTCAAAGGGGAGTCTAAAATCTTGCCATCAAGGTCCAAAGAGTCAAATAAAAATGATCCATCTTCAAATACAGTTTTTGGGTATTATTAGGGTTCATTAGATTTTACACCCTCCTTTATGGTAGAGTACAAAATGTCACAATATAAACCAAAATATTCTTATGTTTCATTTTCTCAACTTGGTTCTACATCAGCAACATCACCCCATGTTGGTTATTGTGGCTCTTCAACTCCCGTTCCTCATAAGAGGAATATTCTTAACTTTAAAAACCTTAAAAAAGGATTTTCATGCTCAGGAAGAAGCCAATATTTCTCAAAAGCATGTATATAAAATCTCTTCATCTGAGTTGGAAGCATGTTATGGTCTTGGTTACAAAATTCTTTATAAAAACAGATGTAATTAAAACATTAAACAAAGTAAGAATCAAGTGAAGTCTATACTATACAATTCTAAGCAGGGCCTAGGTTTCCAACCTTCATCTGCATCTTCATCTAATGCTTTATCATCTACTGTATGTATGAAATCTTGTGATAAGAAAGAAAGCTTATCTTCATAAGAGAAATAAATTTCCCCTACTATTGATCAAGAGAAAATCTTGTCAAGGATTCACAAATCCCACCTGATTACTCTCCATCCAAGAACATGAAATAAAGTCTACAAAAAAAGATCATTTTGTGCATATCATCACATGCACGGTCATTCTACTTATGAGTTTCAGGACTTGAGTAATAAAATAAACAACTTAAGGGTATTGGTGCTCTTCCATGTGTTGATTCACCTAATTCCTCTAATCAATAATGATCTTCATCCTATCGTGTTACTCATCACTATGTGGCATTTGTAGCTTTATGTGTTTTTATCATTTCCATTCATGGTGGTAAAATCTTAAGTGCAACCATAGTTTTCATGGTAGCAACATGATAGTCCTTGGTGCGATTGTCCTTATCTCAATGCTTGGGGGGAAAGGATAACTAGTTTTGGGAGGCATGCATTATTTTCAAGGATCCCCCATTCCTCTCTTTCTCCTTAAAATATCAACATAGCAAGTATGTTGGAATCTTAAGTGGGGGCCTATATTTCCCCTATCCATTTCACCTTGTGAGATTTGACCTATTGACATACCCCCTTTGGTAGTGGTGTTGTTTGTAATTCCCCCTGAAGCGTGGTTATCAATTCATCCCTCAATATGTTAAACTTTATTCACCCCCTAAGGTGAGTGTTGTTGCACCCCCTAAGGTGAGTTTTTTTGCACCCCCTAAGATGTGTTTTATGTGCTTCCTGAAGTATTTTTTTGCAATATTATTCATGGATCCAACATAATGGAGATTGTTGGCTCATAAATTGAGCACCCCTTTTAACATGGCCACCTAGAATAACACAAATTTCTTTCCAATAGAGCCATGTGTTTCATAAGTGATTTTACATCTTTGTGAGAGTGTCATTTTGTTAGACAACATATTTGATTGATGACTTTTGGTATTTGAGACAATTTAAGACTGACGTCTCTTTGCCTTACCAACTCGAATCTTTTAGTACTAACCTTGTGTTTTTTGTGTCTTTTGTGTGTCTTCTTCATGTTTACATCATGTTTTTTCTTCATTTTGTTGTCATTTTTATGTTCCATCATGTCATGTGTTTTCATTGTGTATGCTCCATTTTTCTAACATCTATGTTTTTGTATGTTATCTTGCTACATATCATACATGTTTGTTCCTTTGTGCTTATATTGGTTTTCCTTGGGATCTTGGATCTTGGGAGCTTGTGTACTCCCCTTTGATCCTTAGTTATCCTATCTCTTCAACATTTGTACAATTGGACGCCTCTTGACATATATTTTCTACTTTAGTGTGATTCTAAGTGTAAGTTCATACTCTCACTAAAGTGGGGGCTAAATGTAGTGTCATAAATTGTCACCCAAGTACCCCCCCCATTTTTTCCTTAATTGTTAGACTCTAATTTAGCTCTAAATTCCCAAAAAATTATGCATTCCATAGATTAATTTAAAATATTTTGAAAATTTCAAGCATAAAACAAATTTTCTTATTTAATAGATTTTCATACCGACATCTTTAAACCCCTCTCAAAATAGAGATGAGGATATTGGCACCCAGGGCTCTTGGTGTCCCCCCATTTGTTCAAATCCAAATAGTTTGGTGCTAGAATTCTTATTGTTTTAAGTTTGAATGCCCAAAGTCAAACCATCTTAGATTTAATTTTCACAGAAATTGAATTAAATTCCTAGTAAATACCTAGTTATTACATCACTGAAACATTGGGCAGTTCTCCAGTGTCCAAGATGTTTTTATTTTGATTAAGAGAATATTCAAATAAAGTCAAGGTTAAACTCATTACCAGATCATCGCACTGTCTGTCCAACATCATGTCAAGGTGTATGTGAGTTCATATTAATGTTGTCATTATTTTGTGAAGGTTAATTATCCTTGTTGTAGGTCTCCAAAGAAATAATTCATTCAAGAAAATCAAGAAACAAAGATCCAAGACCTTAAATTGATGTGCATGACTTCAATCCTTGAGGGGTGGTGAGTTGCAACACTTTGTGATCTTATCATTCCTTTCTTTTATTATTCATTTATTGTTCAACATTTAGAATACGAGAGGTGAATCTAATATTTTAATAAACTTTTAACAAACTTATCCAATCAACAAACATATTAACATAGCAAGAATGTTATGAATCATCAATTCCACAAAGTCAAAGAGCAACACATGGAATTACCAGGATTTTATGTGGAAAACCAAAATAAAAACCTAGTGAGGACAGTCGGCTAAATATATTATATCTGTATATGGTATATTACAGGTCACCGCCAGACATACTAATCAGATAAGGTTCGTGAGTCAGAGTTAAACATAATACAAAAGTGGATCACTACCATAATGGGCGAATTGATACAATTGCACCTTCTCTTAGTGTTTACTTCTGCCTCTTAAGCTCTAAATAAAAAAGGCTGAAGTTCTCGCTTAGCAAAGCATTCAACAACTCCCACTCTATTAAGATATCTCACCTTCCTCTCACTTGGTGCTCACATCATATGAAACCATTTACACTAGATGTATCACTTATACCCCCTTTCTATCTACTCAACTCAAAAATTTCTCATATATATATACTCAATTACATTCACATACATCAATTAGGTTAGCCTTGGTGGAACCCCTAAAAATTTTGTGTTCCACTGATAATTAATGAAAAATTTGGCTTCCTTTTCTAGTCTGAGATGTGTTTGAGGCTTAGGTTTTTCTTTTTATCCTCTATTCTAGGGTTTTGTTTATGCCTAGGTAAAACCTTTTGAAAGATCCTAAGTGTTAAAACCCTTGTATGCATTCTAATTTGCAGTTGATTGGTACTAGTCATTTCCTAGTTCCTCAAGGTATAACTAAGGCCATCAAATTTGTTTATTTACTGGCCCCTTATGCATAGATCACCAATCACTACCCATTGAATTATTTTTAAAACTTTTCAAATGTTATGCGGGTTTGAAGTCTTTTAATTATTTTCCATTTTATCCTAAGTCTAGATTTGTGAAATGCTTAAGTCCTCTTACCTTGGTAAACCTTGTGAACGACCCCCTTTTAAGTCATAAGTATATGAACATGCCTTATAAAACCTTTAAGCAGTGGTCGTCAGGTCCCACTAAGTGCATCCTATCTATTGCCTACTTTCTCGCAGGAATAAAATAATCGATTAAAAGAACCAGAGGGATAATGGGCAAGTGACACTTGTCCTTCCTTTTGGTGGGTCCTACCAACAATCCAAGGTATCAACAATAAAGGGTTATGAAATTGATGGCTTTGATGCATTCTAATGGATCAATCTTGACTGTTGCCTACTAGCCCGTGCGAGACCCACTATTAGATCTCAACTCCTAGATGGATAGCGAGAAAGTAGCACGTGGCGTCATTGCCACCACCAAGAGGACTATGGAGGGCATTAAATATTTTATGAAATATTTCTTTGAAACTATGGAAGTGGTAAAGAATGTTCTAGTAAAGTGACTTTATGAGCACGCGCATAATTGATCCTTGAGATCTTTTAATCTTTATTGTTCATCACCAAAGGAAGATTAACAGCCCAAGCGTTGGACTATGAATTAAAGGGCACACATTTTGAAGGTCACTGGGTCAATATGGGTTGTTGCTTGCTAGCCCGCGATCATAGATCTAAACCCTGCAGATTCTAGAGGGCTAGCAAGTTGTTGACATGTGGATCCTCTAGTGACTTGTAAAGCATAGTGGGGTAACAAAGCCAATAAAAAGGATGCACACATGGTAAGAAATGGCTTGAGTGGATGTTGAGTCAACAAAAACCAAAATGTTCAAACTTTGTTGACTTTATCTGAGCCACTTGCCAGTCCACATCAAGATGAGATCAACGATAGGAATTCAAAGTTCCTAAAAAGGACATCATTGAGTCATTCTAGTTCACACAAGCAAGCAGTAATGGTAGAGTTGATGTTTTTCTTCCTAATTGAGAGCTGTATTTTCCATAAAAGCTTGCTTTAAATCTTCTTGTTGATTACAAAAACATTTCCAAGGAGTTTGAAGCTGTTGTAGAGCATTTCAAGCATTTGGAATTTTCAAATTAGGGCTTTCTATGATTTGAATAGTAAGTAAAATTCACATCTCTTGAGCTTGAAATTAGCCTAAGTTTTCATTCAATTGTAGTTTTTTTAATCTAAGTTCCAAGTAGGGCTTCTTTTAAGGTTTGATGTTCATTGAGTTTGCTACAAAATTTAAGAATTTTGTTAATCGTTGCATCAAGTTCACCCTGAAACGTAAGAGCCCTAGTCTAAACCTATCAAGACTAGGTCAAAGTTATTAATTAGAAATGGAACCAAAAGTCCAATCCTCTGGTTCTAAGCCAAAAGTAAGACCCTTGTTCAAAGACCTACTTGACCAACTACCACCCTCAACCATTGAGAAATGGTTAGGGAAATCCATGTTTCATGTCCCTGGGGTTAAAGAGGGCATTGTCGACAGACAATGTGCAATCAAAGATGCTACATTTCCATACACTGGGTAGACTCTCTTCCAAGGCTGGTTTGGTAACAAAAATGCCAAAAATCCAATCTAAAATCCCTGGAGATTAGATATGGCTAAGTTGGTTGTTCCTAATATGTATATGGACATTGACCTTCTCAAGGTCATTGCTACTAATTATGACCCTCTTGTTAGGGTATTCAGAACTCACTCTGGGGAGGATATGGTTTGGGTCATAAGGGAGCAAATTGTAGAAGTTTTAAAATTGAACAAATGGAATAGAGACATTGTCAATATTAATGAAAAGAAGTTGAGGGAAGATTATGAGAAAGTGATACAAACCTTTAGTGTGAGGCCTCACCCTTTGTTGAGCATTTCTTTCATATCTTGTAATGGAGGTCGTTTAATAAAATCTTAGGATTATCATATTTAGATGTGTAACCTTTTTTATTATGCCATGCTTTGATTCGTTTAATTGACTTTTGGTTTCAATTAGTTTGTGTGTTATCTATGCGGTTTTTATACTACCAATTTCTATTTAACTATGTATGAAGAGGTACATACAAAACAATGTTATATGCTTGGGAACTGGTACAACATCACACTTGCTTATGTAAATTGCATTAAATCTTATCTTCATGACAAGGTCAACTTCAACCTTTTAATTATCATTGTATTTTAGTCATGAAGTTCTCAAGTATATAATTCAACCTTGTTATCATTTGATATGTTTTTGAAGAATAACATTCTTTAAAGGTTTTAACTATTATTATATTCTAAACCAATTCAAATGGACCATCGTTTTCCTATTGTGAAGCCTCCAAATTCGCCACCCATTCTTCTTGCCAAAATTCTAGTTTAATCCTATGTGTCACGACCTTCCTTGAATGTCTAATAAATTCGATTTATTAGTATTAACAAAGTAAATAATATTATTGAGGTAACACTATCAAGAAGGTTATGATTACGATTGATATATTAGAAACAAAATTCCTATTTTCTTATTATTACAACTTTATGGATGTTTATGTGTGCATCAATAATTCTCAACCTTTTTTAAAAAAATATATGTATATTTTAAATGAGATTAATTTAAGATCCTGTTGAGGCACAACTATCTTTTAAGTAAATAAAATAAAAAACTCTATAGAAGTATACAATTTAATTATGTTATTTTCAAAATAAAATAGCCCTTTAATTTTTAATTTAAATTCTATTATGACCTGATTTTTAATCAAACATATATTTTAAATAAATTAGGGTTACACAATGAATGAAACTCTCAATCCTAGTAAGAAATATCTAATTAATGATGGAAAATTACCAATTTTGATATCTTCCTTTCGATGATAATAAAAATATGATGAATTACTAAATGAATCAAATCAATTCATATTTATATTGATTGGTATATTTTATTTTTTTTTAAAGGGAACAAAACCATTAATTGTGTCTTCTTAATTATATTTTATTTGGAGAGGGTGGTGTTAGGTAGTGTCACCTAGATTCAAATTAAAAAGGGGGTGAACTCTTATCATTTTACAATACCTTGAGATAGGTTGCCATGTGTGTAATTTGTGTTTATGTATTTCTTTTGAGGTTATATTGTTCTTCCACATGTGGTAGTGCCACATATGAATGTGTGCCACTGATCATGGTTTTGACACAATTCTACCTCTCTATTTATGTGTGCAATGTTAATATTCAACACATATCGGGTGATTTTGGAGGGACGGCCAGGGTCTTCTGGTTTGTGGGGAGGGGGAGTTAGTTGTATATATAAACACCCAGGTAATCTTTTCAGAGTATTTTTTGTTATCTTGTTTGGATGATATGCAGATGTTGGCAGTGGCCTCTGCTACTATTCCAACCACCTTGTTACTCCAAAACTGTTTCTTCTTTACAGCTTCACAGGTACATCTAAATTTCCTCTTCTATCATGATTTATAAAATTTAATTCATTCACAATTTATTTTTCATTTCTTATGGCATGATTTCAGTACCGTATGGGATGAGCTTTGATTTCTCTTTAAGATTTGTACATACAAAAAAAATTGTAGGAATGTGCCTCATGGTAACACAATGTTTCTTTTTTTTCTGCCTCATCCCTTATACATTGGAAAACTGGATTACCTTCTGAAGTATGGTAAATACGGGTATTTATTGGAATGTACACCATGATAGTTTTGCTGCAAAATTTTGTTTTTCCTTTAACTTTTAAATTTTGGGAAATATAACCTTTGGTAGGATTTTTGTGAACCAGTATTAGTGGGACTTTTCTTTCTTCTTTTAAATCCATTTTCTCTTTGATATATATGTCTGAGGAACCTGTCTCCAGTATGAATTATGTAAACTTTTTAAACAGGGCTGAATATTTACTTAATTATTAATCTTTTCTTTTAAAATTAGTTTTATTATAAATAGGTTGTTTTGCCTGCCAAGAGTTAAAAACCAAAATAAAATTGTGTGTCCCTGTCGATCACCTTGCCTCTCAAATGAAACTATGTTCTACTTAATCTTAGAGCTACTAGAGCTCGCATTTTGGCGGAGGAATCAAATGCTGGCAAGGTTATGGAATCTAGCCTTACACCTGTTAATTGCATTTGCTTGAAATTTCTAAAGCCCTTTCAATGAATCCAGCTTTTGCATATCCTCCAGCTAACGCATTTCAAGAGACCACAATTCTTTGAGGAATTCTGTGAAAGATATAAACCATAAGCATTTATACTATACTGAGATTAACAAAACCACAAACTTCATCATTTACAGAAAATTGAACATTGAACAGAAAACTTTAAAAAAAAAAATAGCAGACTGTAATATTATTTCTGTTCAATCATATTGTATTGAATTTCTGTAATAATAAAACTATATTGAATGTATTACAATTAACTCCATATATGTAGAGTTTTGAGAAAACAACGAAAAGGTTGTAAGAAGCAAATAAAGCTAAGAAAAAAATATATAGAGAGCAAGAATTATATCCATCAAACATGGAATATAAAAACTAATCTACCGCTAGGAATGAAACAACTGGCATATGGTTGCAGCTTTATTATGCTTTAAAGCAAAAAAACTAAAATAAAACTAAAGCTAAAGTAAAATTGCGTTGATCTTGCCTTCTTCCAAGATCATACTTTCTTCAATTAGATCATGCTTTTCTTCATTCTATTAGACAGTTCACACACCTATTTCTACTGCTTTTGGTTCCAACTCCTCCAAACTCTCTATTGCTGGTATTGACCTTTCACTTCTCCAATTTGGCGAGTTGCAGCTTGGAAATGAGGTTTCCACCCATAGTTTTAAATTATGTTTATTAAAATGAAAATTACCATCAAAATTTGATAGTGAGCACATTTAGGTTTTATCATTAGGACACTTTTACCCTACGAAATTAAATATATATCAGCATACTTAATATATATAATGTATATTTGATGTTCCTCTTGTAATTCTCTACACCTTTAAATAAATATTTCTATTTCGGCTACTCTTATGCTAGTATTTCTTTCTTGTTAATTGCTGTCAAGTAAAAATAATAATAGTCATAATAATGCCTTAAAATTTCATCGTGCCTTCACTTAGAAAATAAAATCATAGCATGTCTTAAAATAAAATAATTTTAGTGTTGTTTTCATCTTGAGTTGGGCAGATTTTATTGAGGTGGTGGAAACATTTTCAAACTGGACTTTTAACTTTTAATAATTTGCTTAAATCCTACATGCATTAAATAAAACTTGAGTTAGTGTAAAAATATTATTTATTTTCTATACTATATTGAGTTTTGAATTTAAATTTATTTATTTATTTATCTACTCCTAAATATAGTTTCGGTTGAGTCAATTCCACCAGTAAAATATTTTACTGAGATTAAATGTCCAATTTATAGTTTTCACTACTATCCTTTCCAAGAAAATCTAGAACACTTTTTTAATTTTTAAATTTAGTTTATACATATTATAGAGCTTGGTTGATCAATTATATTAAAGTGAATGTGTTTTTTTTTATATAAAAGTAATCTAAGCGATAATTTTAGGTTTAACTTTTCAAATAAAAGTTTCGGCGTAAATTAGCATGCCCCTCTTTATCTTCATGAGAATAATGATCTTTAAGAAATAAAAGAAACTTTATAAGTAAAAAATATATATACCTAAAGAAAAGATTAAAAAAAAGAAGATAGTGAATATGCATTAAAACAAAGTGACGCTAGTTTACGACTTTCCTCGAGAAGTAAAAAGCATTTAGATAGGAGTACTGACGATTTAAAGTATAGATAGATAGATGGATGCATGTAGACATAGATAGATGGAAACATGTATACATAGATGCATCAAATATAGTTAGAAATGTTTGGAACAATATGCATATGAAACATATATGAGCAGCAGTAATAATAGAAGCAAAATAATAATACATTGTTGTTTTTTAAATAATATCATAAAGGATGTATCTTGATGCATATGAATGCATAGATGCATGCACATGCATATATAAATATATACATGTATAGACACATGCATACATACATATATGCATATGTACATGTGCACATACATACATCCATAGACACATGGATGCATATATCCATAAATGCATACATAGATGCATCCATGCATCGTATCCATATATGCATATGTACATGCATTCATGGATACATGCATCCATAGGTACATACATGCATATATACATACATGCATGTATACATATATTCATACATGCATATATACATATAT
>VDFB02065184.1:0-31090 GCA_007258455.2 Sequoia sempervirens | reverse complement strand
ACTTCTTATTACAATTTTCTCAATATCCTTGACATATATAGCTTCTAATGCATTAATGCTAATAGTGTTGACATCAATGACAACCACATATTAGCAACACAACCACAATATCTAACAATCTCCCCCTTTTGCATTGATGGGAACACATGATGTGAAAAATACCATCAACACAACAACACAACTCATCCACACAACTCTTCTCCCCACAAGGTTCTTCTCTCTCAGAAAGTTTTCACATTACTCTTCTCCCCCTTTGACATCAATGGCAAAGATCTCTTCTATAAAATCTCTCAAACCACATACCTGAACACCTGAACATTTGACTATCTGACTATTTAACTATCTGACTACTCTCCTGAGTAGCAGCCACCATACCATCAATCCAAATCAAAATATGATGGTGAAATGCACAGATTAATGCAAATCAATGCATCTTAGTAATGATTAGGAGGGGTAATCACCCCTAACTTCCCTCTGAGATACTCAAAAGTATCCTTAGGCAACAACTTGGTAAACATGTCTGCAATCTGCTCCTTAGTAGGCACATACTCCAATCTAACTTCCTTTTCACTTACTTTCTCCCTCAAAAAGTGAAACTTGATAGATATATGTCTGGTCTTTGAATACAACACTGGATTCTTAGAAATGTTAATAGCACTTGAGTTATCATAGAATATAACAACAGGCTCATCATACACAACTCTGATATCCTTCAGCATTTGCTTCATCCATAATACTTGAGTACAATTATTAGCAGCAACAATGTATTCTACCTCTGCAGTAGATAGGGAAATAGCATTCTACTTTTGCTTAACCATGAAATCAACTTCTTTTCCAAAAAAAATGCTCCACCACTAGTACTTTTTATGTCATTCACATCTACTACCCAATTAGCATTAGTAAAGGCACTCAAAGTAAGATCATCTTTAGAATACCACAACCCAAAATCAACTATCCCCTTCAAGTATTTGAAAATCCTCTTCACAACAGTCACATGAGATTCTTTAGGATCAACTTGAAATCTTGCAACAATACATACAACATTCATGATATTAGGCCTAGTTTGAGTCAAATAAAGTAATCCACTAATCATTGATCTATATCTAGTCTGATTTTCCTTCAGAGAATCATCATCATTTGTCAACTTGCATCCAGCCACCATGGGTGTACTAACTAGATTTGAATCTACCATACCAAATTTCTTCAGCAATTATTTCACATACTTGGAGTTGTTGATGGTGTTTTTTGCACAACAACTTAGATAGAATATAATATCCTATCTCTCTTGAAAGGTAAATCTCTATTAGCAAGCCTCAAGAGGTAACCCCAAGGTCTCTAATGTCAGGCCTTGACAATGCATAAAAAACTCAGTGATAAATGTGAAAATGCTGGTAATCACAAAGGGACCTTACTACAAGCAAATATTGAATCTTTGATTTATCAAATCTAGCAATATGATTATACTTCAATCCTAAATCTAACTATAATGATAAAAGAAATGACAAAAGATAAGGGTTTCAGAGAGATCACTAAGATTAATACTACTTCTAAGATTAACAATGCAAATGATGAAATACTTGAAATGGACCAATCCCTCATAAACTAATTCCTGCTTAACCCAAATGAATCTACAATTTCACAAGAACAGTGCAATCTTCTAAGGTAATAAATATTTTCAGATTATGAACATTCATCCAAGAAAAACCTAAGACAATTGAAATGAATAATTCACAATTGAACTAAGCACAACAAATATATGGTCCAGGCTAACTTTGCAAAGCAACTAACAGTCAGTTAGCTACAAAAAGTATGGACTAGGGATCGCTGCAACACTTCAAGCATCAAATCATAAACACCGTTGAATCATATCTAAGTCTAAATTTAACATACATTTAATATTTCTCAAGCAATCTTAAAGAATGGAACAACAAGAACCATGCAAGATAAATCAACATAAGAGAATTCACCAAAAGCACAATGTATTCAATTGTATTGAATCACCCAAAAATTGCAACAATTCCAGTGTTCTGTGTTACAACACTTGCTCAGAAAGAACTAAATCCTAATTATTGCTCTACTACTTAATTCGCTCCAATATCAAAACTATCTTTTTAACTATCTAGCCCTTACAAATGAGGAAAAATGCCATATTAATAGAAACCCTCCAAGATATGTCATCCTAGTTAGGGTTTACAATAATAATTGGCCATAAAAAAAGTTAGCCCAAGGAGAATTCAAAATTAAATAAAATATGCATTAAATGCTTGAACTCCATCCAAGTCGGCATTGGATCTCCAATATAATTCAGACCAATGCATGCAAAATAATAAGGAAGCACAAATTCCGATGTAGCCTTGCATTAACTGCTTTCCCCTTTGTCCTTATTTCGGTACACCCTATCATGCACAATCATAAGTACTCTATCTAGGTCGGCTATAGGTGGAAGAGGTAAAACCTTAAGTCTCCTTTTGATTGATTTAATATTTTATTTTGATTGATCCACCAGCTTATCCCACTCAACCCTACTGGTTTGATATTTATCAATAACTGCAATACAGGTAGCTGCATCATCCAATTGATGTTCAATAACTGGATCTTCACTAGCTGGAGAATATACATCTTGCCACCATTTTCTCAATTTTTCTAAGCTCAAATGCTTCGGTGCAAACTTCCTTCTCCCTGTCATGATCTCAAAGAAACAAATGCATCCATTATAGATATCAGTTAGGAAATCCTCAATTTGCCTCCTCTGCTTATATATCAGAACCTTTTGCCTTATTTGCAAAGCCTCAAACCATTCCCAAGGTTCTACAACTCTGGAGGAAGAGATAATTCCATCACTCACAAGCTTATCCTTAGTATATTCCATGATGGTCTTGGTCTTCTGCAACAAGAGGTCTACATCCTCTTTATCTTGAGCTAATACATCTTTCAACCAATCTATTGCCCTCATTGCATCTCCTCCTGTTGAAAGAATGTCCTTAATAGCATTATCTCCCTTAGTTTTCACCCCTTGTAGCTAGTTTATTGTGGCAAGAGTAGTAGCCTTCATTCTTTCCAGCTCAGTTATAGTTTATTAGGGTAGGAGACCTACAATAGAGGATGAGGAGCTAATGGATTGCAATGGTTTCATCAAATATTCTAAATATTTCTTGAGTCTATCATTCTCTTTCTTCAACTCTTGTTTAGTTTGTGCTTATTTCCTTAATCTTCCTAGGATTACTGCACTAGAACCCTCATACTCTTCAATATCCTATTCCATGGAAGTGGGTCCCAAGTTGACAGTCTGCGTGTTGTAATCACTCCCAGTAACTTCATCTCTATTTTTTCTGTAGCAGGAGTTGCGATGTGGACCAGTCTATTGTTTGCTTCATCCCTTTCGATCTTGGAGATGACCCTGGCCTTCTTCTTTCCTTTACATTTTCCTATCTTTACTAGTAGCTCATCCCAATTGCGAGGGGTATCATCCACAACAACTTGTTTTCTCCTTATTTCCCTATCAAGCCAACCTGTAACAATAGACTTTGACTGTATTTCACTCTATCCCACCTTTTCCTGCTGACCCTTGGTTGTATCTTCCCACTTCTCAGGAAACTCTTCATCTTTATCATGCTCTTATTGGTCACACTCCTCTCCTACATGCACTAGTGATGGGGTCTTACCACGTGTTTCCTCTATCTGAGGAGGTTTGTCTTCTTCACTTCTAGTGGGTGAGTCCTCATAAGTCACCAAGGGAGTCTATAGGATCTCAATTTTTGTAGTTGCACTATGGAGCTCACCTTCTTGAAATCCTTCTCCTTCTTCACTTGGCGGATGCTCTACATTTGTTGGCTATTCTGACACACCATGTGATTCATGAGGTGGAGAAACCTCTTTATGTTGTTCTGTGGCAGAGGGTACTAGAGGAATATCCTTCTTTGGCACACTGTCCTTGGGAGAAGGAGTTCTTGATCTCCTTGTGTATACTTGTGTCTTCTCTCCAGAACTATCTACATTTACCACCGTTGAAGGATCAACTTCACCTTTCTTTCTTGAACCCCTTACTATTTTCCTCCTTTTAGGTGTTGGGGCACTGTATTTTCCTCCTCCCTCATCGGGTTCTTCCTCTACATATTTTTTTGTCTTTGAAGTAGCAGTCCTCTTCTTTGCTTTTGGTTTCCTCTGTTTCTCTTATTCCTCTCCCTGGGGACCTTTGTCTTAATCTTAAATGAAGAATCCACCTTTTTTTTCCCCTTAGGATCTTCCTCAGCAGACTCCTCGGAAGTGGAATGGGATTCTAGATCCCCCATCAGATTGTAGGTACATGGAAAACCTTCACTTTCAAGTTCCCACACCTTGTGATTGAGCCATAACTTGGTGTATTTCACCATAGGGGCCATGATTTGTCCCAATTCATTCTTTTCTTCCTCCATCCAGTCTACCTCTTCAATTGGTCTATCTTTAATTAGCTCATAATCATGACTTTGGATTAAGTCTCCATCATCCTCCACCTAATAAAGAACTATTTTCACACTGTACCTTCAGATTACATCAACTGGGAGTCTAGAAAATTTCTTCTTTCTTACCTCAAACTCATCCTTGTTATTGGCCCAATAGTCCTCTATATCATCTTTGTGGTGATATTCCTTGCTGGCCTTCTTTTGTGCTTCACCGATGATATCAAAACCTTGTCTCTTGGAATGGTAAGACAAACCAAGAGTGCTCATTTCTTCCTCAGAAGCATAGGCTGAATTAATTGAAGGGCATACCTCACTAGTACCTATCTTCAGAGGAAAATCTCCACCAAATCCAGTTTTATGCTTATCCTTTTTTACAATGGCGTCAAAGTCACATATTTTCCTTGTGACCTCCAAAAGTATAACATTGTCTATGGGATACCATGGAAGCCTGTATGGAGCTCTCTGACAACCATCTATTCTTATGTAAGAGAAGGTGGGAAATTGTATAAACCAAGCACCATACCTTTTGATTAGCTCCTTAGCACTATCTGATATTCTCACATGCTATACACCTTGGAGCAATCTAGTGATGTGCATGGTGAATGCATCATTCACCCTCTTGTAACTCGAGCTTCCTAGGTGAAATTGAGGATAAACCTCATATATGACATCCTATCTAAATATTCCTCTTGTACTCAATCCTTTATAGGGATGGAATCTTGCAAGTGCATATACTAAATAAGAAGTCATGGTGAATGTCTTGGTCTATAACACATTGCATAATTGCTCATGGATCACAACACTTATAACACCTACCCAATGATAGTTGATCTCCTATTCCATCCTCACAATGACATGGAACATCCAATTCTCAAACATACCTGCACTCTTTAGGCCTACTACTCGGTTAAGCAATGTGATGGCATCATAGACATCTTGTTTAAATTTTGCCTTGTGCAGCTGCTTAGGCAGTTTTGAGAAATGAGACTTTGGTTTTTCAAGCCAAGAATTGATAACCTGTTGTGACTTAATAGTCTCCTCCTCATAGTACCATCTAGCTACCTCTATATTGAATGCTACTACATGAGATCTGTCTGGCATATCAAAATTATGTGCAATAGAGATAGGGTTAAGATTAGCCAATACCCTCCCTTGAGGACTAACTATCCTTTGGGAATCCCTATCATAGTGTCAAGCACATTCCAATACTAACTCATAACACTAAACTATGGGGGGAAACCCTGCTACATGAGATAATCTTGATTCCATTAGTCTCCTGACTAGCAATGGAGGATCTTTCTGTGCCATCCTTCACTTTAAACTCCTCATAATCCCATCGACCCACATTTGTATCTAAAACTTCAGACCAAACATAAGCTATCTTATTTTTTGGAATCCTATTCTTCATGTCCAATTTAACTCTTTCTGCTTCTGAGATGGAGGATCCCTCCATATTACTCTTAGTCTTTCCAACTGCTACCTTACTTGACTCAGCATGCATCCATTGAATATCAACATAAAAATCCAATAGATGATAACATATTTATCAAAGTGTTAGCTCAAAAATAATAAAACCAATAATAAACCATCATAATTGAGAAGTTTGAGATTCTACGCTAACCGGGGAAAACCAGTCTGGGAGGAACTTTGGAAAATTCTAGACCAGGCAGATTTTCTCAAAGCCGGCACAAATGCCATCAATAGATCATCGAAATGAAAAAAAGATGCATAGAGCATTGTGTAATCTATCAATTTAAAGCATGGAATGATAAGTATTCATCATTAAACTCATCCATTTCATCTAGTTTCTAAGTTCCACAAAGCTTCCCAAAAAATTTAGAAAAATTCGGTCGGATTGGAATTTTGCGAAGTCCCCAAAACTCTAAATTTTCAATGCGCACCCTAGAACACTAAAGGTTAAATGGAATCCGAGAAAATATGGTCCCAGCAGAATTCTGCAAAGCCCTCAGAATCCCAAAAAACTATTGTTGCATTTGATTTTCCTTGACATGATCAAATGTCTATGAATCTCAAATCTCTTGAGCTCAACTCGAATCCAATTCATGTTTTCTATCAACACCTTTTGGATCAAGATTACTTGAGGCGTTAAATTATGAATGTTCATAACAAACCAACGATGCCTTAGATGCCATGGGTGAAAACTCAAATTAAACTTGGAGTGAGCTTGAACGCACTCAATAAGGCTTGCAATGAATTGTGAATCATCCTTAAGAAAGTTGTGACTAATAAATTAAAAATAAAATCCATGAACCGACTCAGGGCGAGCCAAATTAAACTAGACCTTGTGAAACCCTAACCCGAACCAAACTAAAATATTGACTTGCAAGGAAAAGCATGAGAATCATTTGAGAATGCAGAACATCATTAAAATCCAACTGGTTAACTAGGGCAGAATATAAGATGGGCATTAAGAAAACTCAAACATCAAGTGCAACCCTAGTTTAAAGCAACCAATCATCAAACATGCAAAATCAAGCTCCCAGATGGACGCAAATGGCCCTGAAAAACTAATAATTAACAATTCAAAGGTAGGGAACACAATCACATACCATAAATAGATCAGATTCAACCATGAGGAAAATGAGCAGCGAATTAGGATGCCCTAGTGACCAAATCAAACCGAATGCAAGAAATCCAAGCGCTTCAGCAAGCAGATCAAGAAAATCAAACACCCAAATCACCAAATCTCAGATGCAAGAGTAATACACAATGAAACATGAGATCAAATGATGCAAAATCCCCTTAAATTTGACCAAACTCATGCCACAAAGATCATACCTAGGTGTATTAATGTCGCCGACAAGACATGCTGAAGAAATTCGAAAACTTGACGGTAAAATGGAATTTCGGGAAAATCTAGTACATGCGGAATTCCTTGAAGTCCTAGATTTCTTGAACTGCAGTATTTATTTGCTTCGTTGGACTTTGAGTGAAATCCAAAAAAATTTGGATGGAGCAAAAATTCCTGAAATGGAGTAAAAATATAAACTTTGTTCAGAACTTATATTTTTCAATGTGCAACTTAGGGGAATTACTTAGGCAAGCCAAATAAACATTTTAAGCTTATGCCAAGGAAAAGTAAATCCTCAAAATAAAAGGGCCAAAACACCAAAGATAAAAGCGAAAGAGGGTCCCTACTTTCAGCAGGGCGTGTGTGCAAAAACTGCACAACAGGATTGAGATATAAAGATCCCTTTATCTAACTGAGTAATTTGCAATCCCAAGAAGAATTTCATCTCTCCAATCATTGACATCTCAAACTCATTTTTCATCTCATCAAAAAACTTCATGCACAAGCTATCATCTCCTCCAAATATGATATCATCAACAAAAACTTCAACAATCTAATATTTATTATGATCAATCTTGAAATATAGATTACTGTCAGTAGTACCTTTGTTAAATCCAAGCTTCAACAAGTACTTATCCAATTTGGCATACCAGGCTCTAGGGGCTTGCTTAAGTCCATATAATGCTTTCTTCAACCGACAAACCATATCTCCCTGATCAGTCAACTGAAATCCATCAGGTTGTTCAATATACACTTCTTCTTCCAACTCACCATTTAGAAAAGCTGACTTGACATCCATTTGATAAACCTTGTAGTCTTTGTAAGCAACATAAGCAAAAAACAATCTCACAACTTCAATTCTAGCAACAGGGGAAAAAATTTCTTCAAAATCAATACCTTCCATCTGTGAATATCCCTTACATGCCAATCTCGCTTTGTTTCTAACCACTTCACCTTGCTCATTCAGTTTGTTTCTAAAGACCCATTTAGCTCCAATTACATTTTTATCCTTAGGTCTGGGAACAAGAATCCATGCATCATTCTTTTCAATTTTTTGTAGTTCCTCTTTCATTACTTCAACCCAATGTTCATCATTGCATGCTTCATTCACATTGTTAGGCCCAACCTTTGAAATCAAGCAATATTCTTCAGAAATCTTTCTCCTAGTCTAGACACCTTTTTTCTTATCACCTATGATATGATTCTCTGAATGATTCAACCCTACATACCTCAGAGTTCTCTTAGAATTCTCTTCAACTTTAGGCTCTTCTGATCTCTCTTTTGTTCTTTCACCAATTTCCCCTTCTTCTTGATCTCCTTGATTCACCAGAATGATTTACACTTGATTTGAAGTTTGAACTAGCTTTCCTTGGTTTTTACTGTCATTCTGATTATCAAAATCATATCCACAAGTTCTGGATTGTGCAGCTCTGTCTTCATCAACCTTAACATTTTCAATTTCAACCATTTTCTTCAATCTCTTATTGTAACACCGGTAGGCCCTGATATTAGTAGAATAACCCAAAAATATTCCTTCATCACTCCTAGCATCAAACTTTTTTTATATCTTCATTTCTTTTGATATAACACTTGCTTCCAAAGATTTTGAAATATCTAATAGTAGGCTTTTCACCAGTCCATAACTCAAAAGATGTCTTACTAGTATCACCTTTGATTTGTACCCAGTTAAGTGTGTACACAACAGTACTCACAACTTCTCTCCAGTAGATATGAGGTACATTTCCTTCCAACATCATGGTTCTATTAGCATATAAAATTGTTTTGTTCTTCCTTTCCACAACTCCATTTTGTTGAGGGGTTTGCACTGCAAATAATTGTCTCTTCATTCCATGTTCTTCACAAAAAGAATTAAACTCACCAAAAGTGAATTCAACACCTCTATATGATCTCAGACATTTAATATTCAGACCCGTCTCAGTCTCAACTCTAGCCTTAAAGATCTTGAAATTTTCTAGAGCTTCAGATTTCTCCCTTCAAAAAGTAGCCCACATCATTCTTGAATAATCATCAATAAGCAACATGAAATACCTGTAACCTTGTAAACTTTTGATTCTAGCAGGACCACACAAATTAGTATGCACAAGATCTAACAATCCATTTGAATTTTGTTGTTTACTCCAAAATGAAATTCTTGTTTGCTCCCCCAATTGACATTCTTTGAATATGGCATTAGTAGGTTTCATCAACTTAGGAAGATCTCTCACAACCTTAGTAGAACTTATCTTGACAATATTATCAAAGTTAACATGACACATTCTCCTATGCCACAACCAACTTTCATCAACTTGAGCAATCAAGCAACTTTTACTAGCAATACTCAGGTGAAAAATATTAACTTTTGTTTTTGTACCTGATGCAATCATATTTCCATAATTTTCCAATATCTTGCACTTACCATCTTTGAATTGAAGATTGTATCCCTTATCAACCACCTGTCCAACACTTAAAAGATTATGCTTCAAACCTTCAACATACAAGACATTGTTAGTATTATGCTTACCATAAAAAGAAATACATCCTCTTCCATGAATCACACCAGCTTTTTCATCACCAAATCTCACAACACCACCATCATACTTTTCTAAACTCACAAACTTACTTTTATCTCTTGTCATATGATGTAAACAACCACTATATATTATCCATTCATCTTTCTCTTCAACTCGAGTAGCTAGGGATTTCTCCACATTTGTACAATTAGTAGATTCAGTAGACATAGGATTATTTTCCTTGATAGTAATAAATACAAATTCATCTTCACATGCATTTCCTTTATCAGATTCATGATCTGTCACACCTTCATCAACAACATAGTAGCACTTCTTTTGGAATTTAGGCTTGTTACATCTTGGCTTGGAAACTCTCTCAGGACACCTTGATGCAAAATAACCTATCTTATTGCAAGAGAAACATTTAATAGGAAACTTTCCCTTATACTTACCTTGTCCTCTAGCTTCTCTCCTCACAATCAATGCTTCAAGCTCTTCTAGCTCTCTTTCTTCTTCACCAAGTTGTTTCATTTCATCCTCATATTTGAATGTCTTTCTTGATGAACTTTCACTTGGATCATATCTATGTTTATCTCTTCCAGAAGTAGTAGTCTTAAATGCAGATTCAACCTTAGGAAGGGCATCACCAAATTCACTCAACTCAAAAGTAGTAAGCTTACCAATAAACATATCTTTGGTAATAGTTGTCACAGTCTGAAGCTCTTCAATAGTGTAGACACCTAAAAATGACCTAGACTTGCAAGCTTCATTTTTACCACTCTTGTCCTAGCATAATTATGACACTTAATTATGTCCTTGGTCCACATTCGACTATTGATTAAATAATTCATAATTTTTTAATTAATTCATGTCATTTTATTCTTCATGATTATTAAATAAAAAAAAATTATTTATTTATTCAATACATCTTTAATTGTCTAAAGTCTTCCTTTAATTAAATAAATTTCTTAATTTATTTAATTACCTTAATTCATTAATTCTTCCTGATTATTAAATAAATGAATTTCATTTATTTATTTAATATGTCACTAATCCTCATAATTAAATAAATTCATTAATTTATTTAATTCTTAATCATATCTTCTAAATTAAATGATTATCTTTAATTATTAAATTGACAAAATTAATATTCCTCTCATTTTAAATAAATGAAATTATTTAAAATGTCATCACAATCTTAACTGACATTCCATTTTGGTAAATAATCTGAAAAAGATTATTTATTTGTCTCACAAAATTCATATTTTGAGTTGATTGGTAGCTTTCTTCCAAAAAAACAAATAAAGCAAGCAGGTTCTTGATTTTAATCAAATTTTCTTTTCAGTCCATCTTTTATGGATCTCACAAAGTAGGCTATCTTTATCTTCTCAATTTTGAAAATCTTTATTTTCAAAATTAATTATCTCCTCTTTTCTCCACCATTGATTCGATTTTCTCCTATGACATCTTGATCACTCATTTAAGGATTTTGACCTAACCCTAATTAGGGATTATCGAATTGAATCTCATCCTCTGATTTTAGGTTTTTGTCAAGGGTCAATCCCGTCCGTCTATTCAAAATTGTGTTTTCTATAAAAGACAATTTTGTTCATAATTTTGGGACCACTTCATTATTATAAGCATTATAGTCATTTATCATTCATCATTTATCATTTGTCATAGGCATAGGCATAATTTTACTTAAATCCTTCAAAACTTGCATAGGACAATGACATAGTAAAATTGCTCACACACTCGATTTGAGGGCAACATAAATCAACAAGTTAGAAGGTGTAATGGAGATCAGCCATGGAGATTGAAGACATTGGGTGAGATTGTTCTATTTTTTGTGTTTTCAGTTATATTTCCTTTGCACTTCATTACTTCTTTGGGTTTATTGTGCTTTCAATTCATTGAATCTAATCCTTAGAAAAATAACCCTTAGTTACATTGGTGAACCCGACGTGAACACAACTTTGTTATTTGCTATTATTTTTGGGGTTTTCGTGTCTTTTTTGTCATTTTTGCAGGTACAGGTACGGAGTGACGCGGTCTTTTTTTTTAAATCGTGATGCATCATATGCGTCGTGACGCATTAGAAGACCCAAACACTGCAATCGCTCTGTCAAGCCGTAATCGTAGTCTAGAAAGTCTTAGTTGAAATATCGAACCGCATTTGACGAACCAAGCGATGCATTCGCTCTGTCGTGATGCATTCACCTGGTAAAGTTTTCTTCTCATTTGCATTCAGATTTTTGAGGATTTTCTGTTCTTTCTATTTTTTTTAGCACTCTAGTTTTTATTTTCTACATTCTTCCCAGAAGGGGCTGTCGTGTTACTAATCATGTTTCGCAGCATGTGGCGGTTATGTTTCGTGGGTCCAAGACTGGTGGATGAAACTGCTAACTTGTGGTTTTGCAACTACACTTGTCAAAGACTCATTTCTAAAACAACGTGTTTGCAATTTCTAGTGTAGAAGGCAATTCATTTTGTGCTTTTAAAATGGATGCATGTTTGATTCTATTTGATTGTGCTTAAAGGTGGTAGGTGATTATGTTCTCACCTTGTGAAAACTAGGTGATCAGAAAACCAGACCCATCTTATTTTGTATCACCTTCATGATTTGGTAATCAAAGTATCCTCTCCCCTTGCGCACTTGTGCGATCCTAGGTGTAAGAGAAATGGTTACTAACTCTAGAACTTGGGCCTATTCTGGTGGGAAAAAGTACTCACCCTAGGACTACTCAGATCAATAGCACCCTGACACCGAGGGACTTCCAACCGGTATATAAAAATGGGTTCTTGGGGAAGGCCCAAGAATCACGAGTGTGGTTCTGACGAGATGGATCCAAAAGGGGACTCTCGCCGCATGGATCATGCACCACGAACGGAATGCCCAAATTAAACACCTCCTATCTTAGTGTCCAACCATTCTATTGGCCATTGCTTGATATAGTGCAGGGTACAGTATCATGCTCGAAGAAACTCACTGCTGATCCCCTTGAGTAGAGATAGCAATTCTTGGGATGTCATTACCCAAAGAATCCAAATTTTGTGTGCTCAAATGAAATTAATGAGCTGTGGAGGGGAGCCAATGCCACAAAAAATTCTAATCTATCTGCTCTCGAGAAGGAAAGGTGTTTATCACCAATCCGGGGTATAAAGGTGGGCTATATCAAGTATACAAACCCTTGGCCTATTGGCCTTTTAGGATTGTACTTGTCTTATGTGTGATTGCTTACATTCAAAACATTGTGTTTGTCAAGTGCTTTCTGGTTTCATCACAGTTCTAAACAAAACATTCAACACCAAACAAATCAAACTTTCCATCAAAATGACAAGAAAATCAATTTTAAACAAAATTGTGTCACATCTGTTGAACCGCAATCGAGTTTCTGCACCACAATTGCTCTGTTAAACCGTGTTTGACATTTAAAATGTCGCATCTGTATGCATCGTGATGCATTTGAACAATACAGAGCTACATATGCAAAATTGAGTCGCATCTGACAGTCCAAAATTCACAATTGCAAAAACAACCCGCATTTGACAAACTGTGATGCATTCGCAGTGTCAAACGATGCATTCGCCTATCATGAATCAAATTCTGAAATAGATCCAAATCTGAGTCCACACTTTGTCAGTATTTTGTCAAACATTGTTTCCAAAGGAATCATGTCAGAAACCAATTCTAAAATTGCTCAAAACTTTTGTCCATTAGTTTGCATTCTTTACCATAGGTTTCACCATTCATTATTTTTAGGTGCATACATTTGACATTAGTTTTCCCCTAGGCTTCAAATCATTGCATACTTTGGATTAGATAAATCTCAGCACCAATTCACAAATGTCATTATTTTCAAAACTAGGTTATCTTGGACTTCATCATCATTATCCTTTTCAGTCATTGTCCCTTTTTGTGAGATTTTTTTCCAACTCAAAAGTCTAGTTAGGAAAACTCACTAGTCATATTGGCCTTGTCATCTTGTTATTTTCAGCAAAGTCCTTTAGTAACCAAAATCAAAAACAAAAAAGTCAGTTTACAAGTGCTTAGATATCCTTGTCTTAAATTGCATTATAGGTTGGACATTACATATTTTATTCCCAAAAATCCAAAAAACATAGGCTAGTGTCATCCTTGCATTTAGTTGTCATTCTCATCATTTTCATTTGAGCAATTCCCATCTATGGTTGAGACTAGGCTTCAAAGACAACAATGACAAATGGAAAACTTTAGACAAGATTCCAATCCCAACATCGACAATAACACTTATGACACGAACCAACATTGGACTTTTTCTGACCCATTTCACAACATGAACATGCAATCTTCCATGAACATTCCATCTTCATCATGAAACCCTTCTGAACCATTCATACAAAGAGACCAAAATGGACGAGTATATGCAGAAGACTTAGAAGCTACAGCGCAAAATCCTGATATAGTCTCCTTTGTAGAAAACTCAATCTTACGCGACCCTCAAAGGTATCTAGCCATGCTTTTGGACCAAGGGGCTAAGTTACCATGAGGCTTTGACATAAATACTTTGCCACCTCCATCTGTCTACCCTCTCCATCAATAGTCACTTGACACAAATCCTGCCATGAATTCCCAACAAACGTCTAGTTATTACCCTTATCCTAACCTTGACAAGGGAAACCAATTGTCCACTAGTCCATTCCATGTCTCCATGTCATATGCTAGTCCTTCACCTATTAATCCCATCCAAGTCTGCATCCCTTATCAACCATCTAACAACTCATGTCAAGTCCTCACATCATACCATATTGATCCAATCCAAGTCTCCACGTCCTATTTTAGTCAACCTTACACTAATCCAGTCCAAGACTCCATGGCATATCCAGTCGAAGTCTCCATGTCACATCCTATGTTGTCACATCCTAATCTAGTCCAAGACTCCATGTCATATCCAGTCCAAGTCTCCACGTCATACCCTTGTCCTTTACATACTAGTCCAATGCAAGTACCCATGTCATATTCTAGTCCTTCACATACTAGTCCAATCCAAGTCCCCACATCCTATCCTAGTCCATCATTCATTAATCCTTTTCAAGTCATCCCCTCACAAGCCACATCTAGTCATGAAAATTTTGTCATTGCTCAAATTCAAATCCCATTTAATAAACTTGAGGATACATGTCAAAATGAAAGCCCAAAGCATGACATTATAACGTCACCCTCATGTCAAGAATAAGGTAGTCCATCCCATGACCCTATTTCCGATTGTATCACCCATGACAACCCCATCTTTGACCAAGACCCTACCATTGACCAAGAAGTCCAAATCCATGACAACCCCATCCTTGACCAAGACCCTACCATTGACCAAGAAATCCAAAATGATCCACTCCTTGACCTTTACGCCATTCATGATCAAACACTTTCCAATCCTATGCAGGCCTTGACTATTGACACTTTCCACAATGAGACACTTGCCTTCATGGGACACATAGAGGATATTCCTCCAGAACAAGAATCGTCCACTAGGGACATGCTTGCATATGATCAAGTTATAGCTAAAATCATTGGACTCTATGATACTAAACATAATGATGGCTTTGACATTGCCTTGGAAGCACCAATAGAATCATCTGAACTTGACATGTCACATGATCAGACCAAAGATATCAGTCAGGAATATGTTCAACATGATAATGAAGCTAAGACACTTTATCAACTAGGGTCATCTATCTTTGTTAGAGCCGGATTTCTTGTAGATGAAAATATTACAAGTGACAGTATCCACATACCTAATGATGGGTTAGCATCTTGCTTTCACAACAACAAATACCCCATGCAAATAGAATCTGTCAAAGCATGCAATATCAAGGCAAAGGACTAGGTATACAAGAGCAAGACATTCTAGAACCAATACAGCTTCAGGCAAATTATAGACATCAAGGTCTTGGCTATTCCTCAGACAACAAATCAAACAATGTTAGTGGTACCTCCTCGATACTGGGGGCAACTTTGTCAAATACAAATGTCAAAATGGAGTCCATGACAAATCCTTGTCATAAGATTGTTGCCAACACCCCCTCCACCCACACCATGAACCATCATTCCATCATAAATAAACCTTCTCTTTGGAACCAACATAAACAAAAGTCTTACAAGTCAAAAGATAAAAATCAAATGTCAAAGGCCATTGAATCAAACAAAAGGACAAGTGGACAAATGAAATTAAAATGGATCCCAAAGAAAGATGGATCAAAAAAAGACACCAAGTCAAATACAAAAGTCAATCACAATGTGGAGCCACAAGACAAGAGGACTCCCACATATAACAATTGTCCACCTCCTTCAAAATGGTCATCAATCAAGGCATATAAAAGTGTTGGTTCCAAACACCATCCCTCCAAAATCCGTCATCCACCATCCCAAGTTTGGAAAATAAAAAGTCATTCATCCAAACATCCAAACGATCTTTCCACATCTACCATCATCTCGTAATCCTACATCTCACCTAAAGTCCAAAAATCCCATGTCACAAAGCCATCACATCATGGCAGCAACTCTTTACCACAAGGACTCTCATAGCACTCTATTGTGATGTGTGTATTTTGATAAGGCCAACTCTAGTATAGAAAGGATCATAATGACATCAATCAGTTGTTTACAAGCACTACGATCTTGACAAGACAACTCCTTCAGCAAGGTGTTATTGGCATATCATGGCACCAGTCTCTACATGGCACCATTAGTGGATTCAGAACAGTCAATGGTCATCTAAAGCATCCAGGCTATCCACAAAATCATAAATATATATATATATATATTGAAAAATTAAAAAATCGTCACCCTGATGAAAACCTGGCAAACAAGCGTCTTGGTGACACCAAAAAAATTAAAAAGTCAAGAAAATAGTAAAGAGAAAAAATTCGTCCTACGGTGAAAACTTGGTAAACAGGCGCCCTGGATAATTACCATGATGAAAACCTGACAAACAGGCGTCATGTTTAAAATAAATCGTCTATGTGGAATTTTATACTTGGGGGCAAGTCGTCTTATTTTCCCATGCCTTCCTCATGACATTGACATCCATCTAAGCCCTATCATTTCCACGCATTTTTCTCACTTACCTCAGTCTTGACATAAAACTGGCACACATAAATCATGCTTTGGGAAAACTCTTGACATGTCTATCCTTTGGTCATACACGATTCACGAAACATCATTGACCGTCATAGTCTTATTGTCCTTATACGACATAGTCCTTGAAAATCATATGGAAATTCCCTTAGTCTCATGTCCCCCGTCTTTTACCAAGGCCACCCCCTATCCTTTCATGCCTATCACCTATCTTGGCTTTCCCTTGTCAAACGGTCTAAGGATAATCATCATCCCATCTAGTCCTAACCAAGTCATTCCAAATGCAACGAGTCTAATCCATACAAGCACATTATCCAAAATTTTACTTGACTTTGTTCCTAGCTCAGCTATAGACCGTCATACTCTCGTCACATTATTGCCATCCTCACGTTGTTTTGGGATGCGTCCTTCCCATGTAAAACAACGTTGTCATCACATGTCAATTGGTATTCAGCTTGACTAGGGGCACAATCATGTTTGTCCTTGGATTCTCATGTGTAGGCATCAGTCACATGCATTTGTCGTGATCTTCTTAAACCATTCAAAAAGTCCTAAAATTTTGAAAAAGTCCTGAAAAGAGACAAAAACATCATAAAATGTCCTAAAAAAGAAGAAGACAAAAACATCATAAAATGTCCTGAAAATAGACAAAAACATCACAAAAAGTCATGAAAAAAAAAGACCAAAAAAAAAAAATCACAAAAAGTCCTAGAAGAAAGACCAAAAACATCATAAAATATCCTGAAGAAAGACCAAAAACATCATAAAATGTCCTAAAGAAAGACCTAAAAATCATAAAACGTCCTAAAGAAAAACAAAAAAACATCCAAATCAATGTCAAAATCCTAAAAATAGAGTCAAAGTCAGTCATGTCAGTCATTCCATGTCATTGTCGAACTACATTGTCTCTGTGCATTTGCTACGTAGGCAAGGCCATCAATCGATGAGTCCCCGAGACATTAGGTCAGTCCTTTTAGGTTGGTCCAAATAAAATCATGGCATTTGTCACAATCGTCACATTGGTCAAATAAGTCAGACATAGTCAAACTTGGGCATAAGACAATCATTCGAAAGGTCAATGTCAAAATTGGTCAAAATCAGATAGCACAGTCCAATCAATCATATAGTCAACATTAGTCAACTTGCCAAAACATATTAGTCAAAACAATGTCAATCTTGTCACTCTTTGGTCCTCTTCAAGATGTGTCCTTCTTGGAGTTAGACCTCGTCAAAATGTCCTTTGCCTTTTCAGGATGTGTCCTTCCTGACAATAGGCCCCGTCAAACCATCAACACCATCAAATTGGCAAAGCTCTTAAACTGTTAAAACTGTCAAACTGACAAGAAATCAATCTTTGGCAAACAAAAATTGGCAAACAAAATTACATGGATGTTAATCTTTCTGGTCTATCTTGTCTTATCTTTTGACTATCTTAGCTATTTTTTTCTTATATTTTTACTGTCTTGTCTTTTTGGTCATGTTACTAGCTACCTCGAGGATGTCCCATGAAGGATTTAGAGGTGTGATGATGTATCTTGGCCTATTTTGTTTTTTCTTTGACTGTTGTCTGTGGTTTGTCTTGAAAAAAAGACTGGGGCAACACGAACCTTAGTATGAGTTAGGACATTCCTTGTCTGTGACTGTCTGTTTTTCAAGTGGATGACCTTGCACACCTTGGTCTACATCACATCATGGTGTTTGTTGTCCATTTGTGTCATTTTCAGCCAATGATGATTAAGAGCAATAAATATTAAAGTCCTATGGCAATGTTTTGAAGGATTTGGTCTAGAACTAACATGCATCTCCTTTAGTCTTGTCATCTTCTCTCACTCATCTCATATAGGCATTGCATCCATATCATCATCCACATCTTTTGCACTAACATTTCTTTGTCTCTTCATATTCTAGTCTTCTCATCAATTTCGAAAGCACACCCATGTTCTTGGAACCTGTCTGTCCTCTCGAGGGGGCATACCGCAACCCTCCTCATCATTCTTCCTCATCTTATTTTGCACTGGGGCATATTTTTGACTTATTATATTTGTCACAATGCGACAAGCGGCATTATGACAAAGAGGGGCAAAATGTAGACACCTAAAAATGACCTAGACCTGTAAGCTTCATTTTTACCACTTTCGTCCTAGCATAATTATGACACTTAA
Source organism: Sequoia sempervirens (assembly GCA_007258455.2). Classification (NCBI taxonomy): domain Eukaryota; kingdom Viridiplantae; phylum Streptophyta; class Pinopsida; order Cupressales; family Cupressaceae; genus Sequoia; species Sequoia sempervirens. The sequence continues at coordinate 12,053 of VDFB02065184.1, read as the reverse complement.
TTATGTCCTTGGTCCACATTTGACTATTGATTAAATAATTCATAATTATTTCATTAATTCATGTCCTTTTATTCTTCATGATTATTAAATAAATAAATTTTATTTACTTATTCAATACATCTTTAATTGTCTAAAGTCTTCCTTTAATTAAATAAATTTCTTAATTTATTTAATTACCTTAATTCATTAATTCTTCCTTATTATTAAATAAATGAATTTCATTTATTTATTTAATATGTCACTAATCCTCATAATTAAATAAATTCATTAATTTATTTAATTCTTAATCATATCTTCTAAATTAAATGATTATCTTTAATTATTAAATTGACAAAATTGATATTCCTCTCATTTTAAATGAATGAAATTATTTAAAATGTCATCACAATCTTAACTAACATTCCATTTTGGTAAATAATCTGAAAAATATTATTTATTTGTCTCACAAAATTCATATTTTGAGTTGATTGGTAGCTTTCTTCCAAAAAAACAAATAAAGCAAGTAGGTTCTTGATTTTAATCAAATTTGTTTTTCAGTCCATCTTTTATGGATCTCACAAAATAGGCTATCTTTATCTTCTCAATTTTGAAAATCTTTATTTTCAAAATTAATTATCTCCTCTTTTCTCCACCATTGATTCGATTTTCTCCTATGACATCTTGATCACTCATTTAAGGATTTTGACCTAACCCTAATTAGGGATTATCGAATTGAATCTTGTCCTCTGATTTTAGGTTTCTGTCAAGGGTCGATCACGTCCGTCCATTCAAAATTGTGTTTTCTATAAAAGACAATTTTGTTCATAATTTTGGGACCACTTCATTATTATAGGCATTATAGTCATTTATCATTCATCATTTATCATTTGTCATAGGCATAGGCATAATTTTACTTAAATCCTTCAAAACTTGCATAGGACAATGGCATAGTCAAATTGCTCACACACTCGATCTGAGGGCAACATAAATCAACAAGTTAGAAGGTGTAAGGGAGATCAGCCATGGAGATTGAAGACATTGGGTGAGATTGTTCTATTTTCTGTGTTTTCAGTTATATTTCCTTTGCACTTCATTACTTCTTTGGGTTTATTGTGCTTTCAATTCATTGAATCTAATCCTTAGAAAATAGCCCTTAGTTACAAATAGCACTAACTTTAACTTTGTAAGAATCAGGAAAGGATCTAAGCACTTTAGCAACAATCTCTAATTTGTCTATCTATCCACCATCACATCTAATACCACACACAAGTTCATTCACTCTTTGCATGAAAGTAGTAACATTTTCATCATCACCCATTTTCAAATTTTCATATTTTTGTTTCAGACTTTGTAGCTTAGCAATCTTCACATTAGCATCACCTTCATATAAGGTCTCCAATTTTTTCCAGATCTCATAAGCAATCTTCATCTCCATCACATCTGTCATCTCAGTATTAGTCAAAGCACTCAACAATGCTTCCTTAGCCTTGATATTATACTCAACATCCCTGATTTCAGTAGAAGTAGTAGGAACATTCTATGGAATAACATGCATATTACTTGTAATGCTCTAGTAGGGTTCACCAATGCATCTCAGATGACACTACATTCGAGTCTTCCATAAAGAGTAATTTGTTCCATCAAATCTAGGACTATCCTTCTTATAAGTCACCACTCTGGATCACCTCAAGCTGTTAAAATTCTTCCAAGGAACTTAGCTCTGATACCAATTGTTGGAAACACAAGGATAGACAACTGAGAGGGGGTGAATCATTTGTCACCAAATTTCAAACTTATTAAACTTATTAATCCTCATTCTCAAATCTGATCAATATCAATGAAAGCATAAATGAATAATAGATCAAAAACAAACATAACACCAAAAAAATTATGCGGAAACCCTGTTAGGGGAAAAACCATGGTGGAGGTTAGTCCACAAGATTATACCCTGCTAAAAGTATAAGAAATATGAATGGGGAATGTACATGCATTCAAGCACACTACCTAGAGCTCACAACTCAATTACAAAGGAAGACACATTATCTTACATAAATTTTCTAATTAAATCCATCATATTTTGAACTGATAAAATAGCATTTGTTAATGCCTGGTTATAGTTTCAGTTAAGAACATGAACACTTCTTCACTCTTCTTCACTCTTTGCTCTACCTTCGTATGATCTTAACAATATTCGCACATAGGACTCACACACTCCACTTTTCCTTCTCATACACTCCACTTCAAATGATAAGAAAATCTCTCTTATATATCCACAACAAGAAATTACATCGCTATAAGTTGGCTCCAACAAAAGAATAAAAAGATTAAAAACAGTTGGCTCATATCAATAAAGATTATTCATGTGAATCAACCAAGGTTAGCCATAACATAGTTACATAGTTAGGACTCAAAATAACATCTTCGAACATGAACCACTCCAATTAATTACTCCTTGAAGATCCACAACATGCTTCAACACCTTGTTGGCTAGGAACATGAAAAACATGAGCACACAAGAGAAAATATCGGATCGCGAGCACAACAAACAATGAGGACATGAAACACAAATAGAGAATGAACTAGAAACATCCAAAAACATTATGAAACACTATAGAAGCATCCGCAACAACTAAACTTACTGAAATCACATGATCTTCATTTAGGAACACAAACAAAAGTAACAAAAAAACTATCATAATACAAATCTTCATAACTTGATCAAATCTTCACGCGGATCTCTGAAAATTGACGTGGTTAAACTTGGTATACTCAACAAGAAAATATTTAGTCCACAATGTCTGAACACCAATGAATTGAACTCACCAATAGAATGAACTTCACTTCACCACTGACAACTTGCAACACTTATTATTACTATTTTCTCAATATCCTCGACATATATAGCTTCTAATGCATTAATGCTAATAGTGTTGACATCAATGACAACCACATATCAGAAACACAATCACAATATCCAACATGAGCACCATTAGTGATGGAAGGAATATTTTTTTCAAATATTTGAGCTATGTTACACACAACTTTCAGTCCCCCATCACTTTCCATCATGTAGTGAAGGTTATCTATGGCAGGTATAACAGTGTTGGAAATGTTTTCAGTAAACACGCTATCTTGTAGATGATCTATGTCTTCATACATTTTCATTATTTTTTCTTGAGGAATATGATCAACCATTGTTTGAACACTTGGCACAACACTTGTAGGTAAGGTAGGCATAGCAAAAGAGGTGTCAAAGGTATGGTCCATACCTAGTGAACTAATGTCAACACTAGAAGTAAGAGAGCTTGATAACCTAAGATCTACAACAAGTTTTTTTATCATGGGATGCCATGAGTCTCACACTTCATCTAATGATAGTATTACTAGTAGGACACTAGGTACTACAACTCATACAAGGAATAAACCACTGAAAGTGCAATGAACACAATATCCTATGCTTTTAATTACACTTGAAATGAAGGAAATTTGAATAACAATTATGGAAACTGAAACTAAAAATTGAAGGAAGCTGCCCACAAAAACACAGAAAAGCAATTTTAGATCCTAAAAATTGGAGAGTCAAAGTCAACAAGGAATAAGATGCCAGGAAGGGCATCTTGGTCCTCCTAGTGAGATTCTGAAGTTCCAAGGACTGAAATAGAAAACAAACAAAAAAGAGAGACTTTTGAGGAAAAAATCCTAAGAGGGACTAAGATGCTAGGAAGGGTGTTTTAGTCCTAGAAGAGGGTTTTTGTAGAGAAATAGTGAATTTTGGAATGTCAATAGTGTTTATAAATTTCCTATGCAAGATATTGATGTTCAAAAACAAAAAAATGTGCAAATAAGTACAAGAAAAAGTTACTAGTTATGAGCAATTTAATGCAATATGGAATGCAATTTTTTTCAAATTTGAATGCAATAAGAATGTTTCTAAATGCAATTAGGATGAGTAGCAATACACTTTTCAGTTTTTCAAGGAAATGAAATGTTGCAATAAAGTAAAGATGCAACCTATATGCACTTTCACTAATGCAAATATTACAAACCCTAAATGCAATTTCACTAATGCAAAATGCAATAAACCCTAGATGCACTTTCACTAATGTGAGATGCAATGCAAGAATGAATTCAATCTATATCTAAGGACTTTAATGGACTCCAAATCAGAAATGAATGCCTAAAATTCAAGTTCACTAAAATGATTGGTGGAAAAATGGACATATGAATATCACTCTTTTTCCAATAAATCACTCAATAATGTCCAGGGAGTCCAAATTAGATTGACTAACAACCTCACAAGGTGAGTCAATTCATAATGAAGAGGACCTAGGAGAGGGTTCTTTCAGATTTAAAGGGGTTCACCACCAAGAAAATGCTTGGAAAAGACAAACAAACATTCAACCTACAAACCCTAGTTATGCAAGCTAAATGGAGAGTGCAAATAATGAAATTATGCAATAGCAAGGTAGGATGTGTGTACCTAGGAATTCTGGAGATGTTGTGAGGATTCTGGAAATGTAAAGAAGTTTTCAAAAAGTGTTATGGAGGACTGAGACACCTAGGATGGCATATTAGTCCTCCTATTGTTTTTCGGGCTAGATGTAGAGTCTTCGAATGTTGGAATCGGATTTGGGGGAATCTCTAAAAAATATACTTGGGACGACTAAGATGCCCAAGGTGGTGTATTATTCCCATTTTGAATTTTTGAAAAACTCTAAATGTGATCCCGAGCTCCTAGGTTTGCACTTGCATCTCTTTTGATCTCAGGTTCTAAAACTTCTGAATTTGGCATGTAGGTAGTTTATGTGAACATGACAATTTTGTAATGCAACTTTGCAACTTTTACAACTTTTCACTCCAAATGATCTTCAAGACTTCAACCTAGATCTGCAATCCCAAATATGCAAGAGGGGAAAAACTTGTTGTTTGTTAGTGAATGGGGGTTGGCCTTGGTCAAACCCCTTGTTGGTAATTAAACCTTGAAATGAAATAGAAATAATGAAGGAAATGGTGAATGAACAACATGCAATGCTACAACTAACCAAACCCTTATAAAGTCTACAAACTTGTGTGCAATGGCTGCAATAGATATGGATCTTGAATCAAAGGAATGGTCTTGAAAAATATGGACTTGAATTAATTGCTTGAATCAAAACCCTACATCATAAATGTTAGCACGACAACACACATGATGTTATGATGCTTAAATTTTGATAATGGCTCCAAATGCTTGATAAATCTGCTATTGAATTCTCTTGTGAACTCAATTTGATATTATGAATGCTCTCATAAAATACTCAGATGGAAATGAATGGATGAACCTTGTATTTATACTTATGTATGCTTAATATTCCAAAATTACATCACACCAAGCCGACATATGAATTCATTAAATAAAGGAGGCTAAATCCTACCATAATTTGAAATTAAATCCTGAAAATGACTCAAGGAGGACTAAGACACCCTAGGTGGTGTCTTAGTCCTAAGCCATGAAACTTGGGGCACAAACACCAAAAAAGGGGCCCAATTAAGATACCTCAAAATCAGGGTGTCGAGACCTTTGGGGGATAAAGACATCCTAGGTGGCATTTTAGTCCTGACCCAAAAATTAGGGACACATTGATTGAGTCATTAAATTATCATTTATGCATTGGAGAATGTCGGGATTAACTAGAAAAAGATATAATTCATAGGGCTTGTGGATGCAAAATAGGACCAATTAAGCCAAAAAGAAGCATAAATAAAGCAAGGCAGGGCTAAAAAAGTGTGAAAATACAAAGGTATACACTTTACTACACTACAACAACAAGCTATGGTCTCATGTTTTTTTTTGGCATGAAAATCAATGTGATTTTATTTTCTTTTTTTGCAGGTTTTAAACACATTTTTTTGGAAATTTTGTTGTTTGAAATGGGGAAAAATCTATGTGGTTAGTTTTGTGCACTTTTTAATTATAGTATTCTCATAGCTAGTGAAAAAGGTAGTGTTCATGAACGAATGGTAAAGATGTGTAGAGCCTTTGAATTATACTCGTACTGTGCAATGACATTGAATCATTTAGAAAAACATTTTTTCTTCATTGGGAAACATTTTCTTGTGGAACAGTTGACTGAGACAACTCTTGTTTCAATTGACCACCCTCTCATGAAATCTCATTCATATTATGATCTTGCACGATCTTATCATAGTATAGGTGATTATGACACAACTAACCACTAATACATGACATCAGCCAAGGAAAGCCAAAGGCCATAGGATTTTGTGGATGAGTTCAATTGAAGCTGGGAGATCTTAAGAGTTCTCTCTCAAATTTTGAAAATGTTTTGTGGAGGTCCACCCTAAGAATTGTGAGAGCTTAAAATCTATAGGCCATATATATGCTCAGCAAGGGCAGGCAGAGAATTATTTGGAAATTTTAAGAAAGGAAACTCGCATAGATCCACATGATGTCCATGCATTATCAAGATGGGTGAGTTATTAATATTGTCAAACCCCAGTATAGCCTTAGACTCTCTTAAGATGCCAAAGTATCTTCTAAAGAAGAGTAGAGAAGAAGTACCCATTCAATTGTTAAACAACATTGGGGTTCTTCATTTTGAGTGTGATGAACTAGACTTGGCTCAACAAACTTTAATGGAGGAATTAGGAAATGATGTTTTGCATATACATAAATCTTCATGGTTAGTTTTGTGCATTTTTACTTGTAGGATTCTCATAGTTAGTGTAAAAGGTAGTGTTCATGAAGGAATGGAAAAGATGTGTAGAGCCTTTGAATTATACCCATACCGTGCAATGGAATTGAATCATTTAGAAAACCATTTTTTCTTCACTATAGGGTAGAATTTTCTTGTGGAATAGTTGAATGAGACAACTCTTGTTTCAACTGGCCACCCTCTCATGAAATATCATTCATATTATAATCTTGCACAATCTTATCATATTAAAGGTGATTATGACACCATTGGTTGTAACTACATGACATAAGTCAAGGAAAGCCAAAGGCCATAGGATTTTGTGGATAGGTTCAATTAAAGCTAGGAGATTTCAAGAGTTCTCTCTCAATTTTTGAAAAGGTTCTAGAGGTCCACCCTAAGAATTGTGAGAGCTTAAAAGTTGTAAGCCATATATATGCTTAGTAAGGGTAGGAACAGAAGGCTTTGTAAATTTTATGAAAGGAAACTCGCATAGATCCATGTGACTCCCATGCATTTATCAAGATGGGTGAGTTCTTAATATCGATAGACCTCAGTGCAACCTTAAATTCTCTTAAGACAAAAAAGTCTCTTCTGAAGAAGAGAAGAGAAGGAGTACCCATTCAATTGTTAAACAACATTAGGGTTCTTCATTTTGATTGTGATGAACTAGAGTTTTCTCAATAAAATTTTATGGAGGCATTAGAAATTGGCATTTGGGTTGAATTCATAAATAAAAGCCCCAATGCCAATTCTACAATTTTTACTATGCTCTTTAAGGATATGAAATTCTTCCATTGACTAGAAGAAGGTGGTGTTTCACTTGATTTACCATGGGACAAAGTCACAACACTATTTAAGCTTTCTAGGTTGTTTGAATAGCTACATGATACTAAAAAATAAAATCTTTTATATAGGCTAATATTGTTCAAGTTTCCTGATTATGTGGATGCATATCTACATCTTGTAGCCATGGCTCAGGCTTGAAATGAGATCCAACTAAGCCTAGAATTGATTTGGGATGCACTTAAGGTGGATAAAAACTCATCAAATGCTTTATCTATGCTTGGAAAAATGGAACTAAAAACAAATTATTGGCTTAAAGAAAAATAAACAATTAAAGTTGCACAAAGTGAATCAAATGCAAAGAATTCTTATGTTGACATTTCACTTGGAAATTGGAATTATTTTGCATCTTTTCGCAATGAGAGGATGGATCCAAAGGTGGAGGCACAAAATATTGAGAAGGCTAGAGAACTGTATTGTAAAGTGTTGGCACAGAGACTAGAAAATGTTTATGTTGCAAATGGTGTAGCCATTGTGCTAGATGAAAGGGGTCAATTTGATATTGCAAAGGGAATTTTTACACAAGTACAAGAAGTTGCAGTAGGAAACATCTTTGTTCAAATGCTTGATGTGTGGGTAAATCTAGCACATTTTTACCTTGCACAAGGATAGTTTGTGCTTGTAGTGAAAATGTATCAAAATTGTTTGAGGAAATTCTATTTTGGAAATGACACCCAAATTTTATTATATTTAGCCCGAACCCATTATGAAGAAAAATAGTGGCAAGATTGTAAAAGAATATTATTAGGAGTAGTAGATTGTAACTACTGTAAGTTTCCAATTAGAAAGATATTGATTTTTTGTTTAATATAATGAGGGTTTCAAATTACCTATGAATTCGCTACAAAGGGCATCCCCAAATCCGACTTCGTTGTAGAGGGCCTCGTCGACTTCAAATTCATTGCAGCAAACTCTAAATTACTTGCCCTTGCCTACCTTTTTAGAAGTCTCCAAGTCCTCTCTAAATCCTTATCTCCCATGCAAGTAGCTACTATAACTGATCAAAATGCCTCAGTGTCAGGCTAACCTACAACTAATGAATGAAGTGAGGAATAGTTTTGCAATGAACATGAATAAATGTAAATAAGCACCAATACATCGACGTGTGCAATACATTGTGCCAATAATTGATCGAAATGTGTTTTTAATTTATTTTTTTAATTTGTATTTGGTGACTAACTATTTAGTCATTTTTCATTTTTGTGACTAAATAAATTTTTAGTCAACAACCAAATTAGTAATTTATTTACTCATTTATAGCTAAGTTGCAAAAAATCAATAGAATTTAGTCATTTTTAGTTGTGACTAAATTTTTTAGTCACCTAGTCATTTATCTGCCAAATTCTACTAGTGTTTGTGATGCTAAGTATTAATCTGTTATCTAATTATATATGTGTTGATATTGACTATGTTTCCTAGGTTAAGGCACTAGTCTAGGTTTTGTATTCATGGTGCATTTTCCTGGTATTTCATTAGCATATCAAATTTATAATAAGACTTTCAAAAGTGAAGTGTAATTGTTATTATTTCATGTCAATTTATTCATTATTTTCTTTAAATGTTGAGTGTTGTGAGGGATTAGCCATCCTTTTGATATATTTTGTTTATTGAGCTATGGTTAAGAGAATGCATCTATTATTTTCAATGTACTCAATCATTGAGTGTATAAGTCTTGAGGTGAATTGTGGGATCACCCTCTTGAGTTTTATAGAGCTCAAAGTACAGGAGGAAAGCGCTGCTACTTTCACTCATTTTTTGGCCAATCCCTTCATTTTGCTAAGGATTGGAATTTGAATTTTCATAGGCTTCTTTAAAGACTAGCTTGATTCTTAAAAAACAACAAATAAGACAGTATAAAGGGACTCTTTTTCTCTTCTTACACTATATTTTCTAATTTTGTCATGATCAAGGATGGGTGGAAAAAAATCTTTAAAATGATTACACCCTTAGTAATGAAGAATTGTAGACCAAGGAACCATGATTCAAAAGGATTCATTATAGATTTGAAAGTGAAAATCAAGGGAGGAAAGTTCTGGCACAACTTCTTCTATCCTGAAGACATTATTAGAAATGAATTTGACCTTCAAAGGGCTGAGGATAGGAAATTTAAATGGGTGGCCTTTGCTAAACTAGAGAAACCAAGGAAGGAAAAGGATCCCTAGGTCAAGAGCACTTTCATGGATATTGAAGATCCAATGCTAAGAATTGAAACAATCTTGGAGAATTTTGATAGGGTTGTAGGACACCTCAAAGAGAAAGTTGAAGTACATGATAAGGGGAAAGCTCCTATGCAAGAGGAGAGGCCTACATACCAACCACCTAAGAGACAATATTTATTTTCAAGAAGGAAGGATATTGCTAGAAAAGAGTAGATTATTGCCACTCCTACTCAGTCTAAGGAGTCCAAACCTCAATCTCCTATGCAACAAGCACAACTATTCCCACCCCCAGTGTCATCTGCATAAAAGGTTTTTGATTTGGATTCTCCCCCTAGGGAGCCATTTCCTAAGAAGAGGAGGATTGAAGTAGTTATAGGTTTAGTTTACTACCCTATAGATTCTGATGAGGAAGTTGTAGTCACAACTAAGGAAATAATGCAAAACATGCCATCACCCCAAGGGAGGTTGATTTGCCTGCTCCAATATGTAGAATTAATAAGGATATTTTGATTGGAATAGACAATGCAGATGACATGAGAGAAAAATCATGTAAAGACTTCATGGATGATGATAGATTTTTTAATACAAACATATTCAAAGAATATGTATGGAGAACTATAAAGGATGAATATGATAACAAAGTAAGACATGAGGTAGGTAAGGCTCTAGAGTTTCCCATAGAAGTTATTACTTCAAGGGTGTTGGTAGAGATGAGGGAAAACCAAATGGATCTCACACCTAAAGAAGGAAGAATAATTGCAAGAGAAAGGGGTGTTCTCCTCTTACTTGAATGGGGTATAGCATCAATTATAACATTTGAAACTATCAGAAGGAAAAAGTCACAAGTATATGCAACTGATGAAGAAGCTATAACTACACTACAAGGATCAACATTCAACACTCAATGGGACACATTAGCTATTTGGACATTGGTTTCCAACACTAATAATCCTGAGGTTGTAGAGCCTATTGTTAATTTAAGAGGGGGCCTTGTAATTAAAAGGGTTTCAGATACTCCAATAGTTGAGGAAACTACACTGGCAATGAATGTTGCACATTTTACCAAGGCTACTGTGGAATTACTCCAAGAAAAATTTGATGAGGATACAAAAATTATGATGATTTATTGATTTCTTACATTAAAGACAAACAGAGGATTGTGAATTGGAGTTTCAAAATGAGATGTTAATGAGCTAGCAAAAAGTACAATTAGTGCCACCTATGCCATAGATGCAAGTCAATATTCCATCTTCTCCACCACCTCCTCTTATTCATTCTCCTCCACCATCCATGGAAATTGTAGTATACAATAAGGAGGACTTACCAATTGCACATCTTACCCCAAGTACCTCAGATGCACCTCCTCCAAGAAGGAGATTAAGTAGAAGGGAGTTAATTCAATAGTTGGGTGAGTGCAGGATCATGGGGGTCCAAAAAGTGGTGATATGACCAAAAATGGTTGATGAATTTCTTAATACAAATTTGATGAAACAAAAAGGATTTATTGTGAAAATTGTGAGATTTCCAAAAGTATAAGATACACCTTATTTGGAATTAAATAAATAATTACTATTGATTTTATACATACATTTTGACTAAAGTCCTGATTGATAGGCTGATTGAAAAAATCTATAATTCTTAAATGATTTTGTATTTTTTGAACCTAAAATATGTAGCACATTTTATGCTTCCCATACTATAGGATAAAAAGAAGAAAATTTAGATTTCATAAATTTTAGGCCAAGTTATGGTGGTTAGACAAACAAGTTTTAATATTTTTAGAAAGTTTTAATAAAAAATTCATAACTAATTATTTACTTGAAAAAAAAATACCAAAAAAAATGTGGCGCATCTAGGAATGTATCCTCTACTTATATTGAAAGTTTCAAATAAATATATTACTTTTTCCTTGTACTTAGGTTTTGTAGACATACACCTTCATTTTATTTTTTCTTGAAAATTTAGTATTGCTACATTGAAATTTCAAATTTTCACAAAATAGATTTGCTTTTTCTCAAAAAAGGAATAGTATCTTAGAAAATAAATTCAATTTGCTACAAATTTCCTTCTTACATTATTTTAAAATTGTGTTAATAACTTAATCAAATTTTTATGTTAAGTCAACTAAGTTTATTTTTCTAAATTTTCAGTGCCACTTAAGGGCCTAGTTTGGACCCCTATGATCTTTCACTGACCCAATTAAGGGATTATAAAGAATTGTTTGTATTGTATGATGAAAACAACATTCTTACTATTTCAAATATTTTAGATATTTTTTTAGAAAAGGAAATAGAGAGAGTGAATAGTGTTCACTCAAATTATTCTTTAATATTCAACTCAATAAGGATGTTTGAAGGGGATAAGTCAGTTGTTATTC